>WKFP01013664.1:200314-219352 GCA_011057875.1 Pterocles orientalis
GACAGTCTTAATGTGCATTTATTTCCCTTTGACCATGGCATTCTTAGCATGCATGTGTCCCCTGACTGCTTTACTTAGCCTCTCAAAGTTATCTGACCCTTTGGTTAGCATTCTGCATTAGAGGAAAAAGAAATGTCACTGCAGATAATAGACCTGAATGTTTTAACTCACACTTCCCATAGGAATTAAAAGCAAACAGTAGCAGCAGTACAAAAGCAAATTTCTTCCTTTGCCTTCACAGAGCATGTATCATCTCAAAATCATGCTGGGACGCCTTGCTATGCTGGTGCAGGGGCAGCAGGAAGTAAACAAGAAGGTCATCTGTGGAAATAGTACTTTGCCTACATGTAACCTGCACTCTGCAGCAGTGGGCACTGACAGGCTGCAGACTCCCTGGGGGCACAGTGCAAAGGCTGCTCTCTGCTAGGGGCATCCTCCAGGAGCCTGGTCTGTGCAGAGCTGGTTCCAATGTCTCCAGCACCACTTTCCCCAGCAAGCTCTGTTCCAGGACTCCTTAAATTCTTATGTTGGAGGAAATAAGCCTCTTCAGACACAAAGCAATAGGGAGCTAGTGGTGAAGATATTTAAGTGGTTCAGTAAGAAGCCAGCAGTGGTGCTAGTGCCAGTGAGCTCTACCAAATTTTATTTCTTCTTTTTTTTTTTTTTCTGTTATTATGCTTGTGACCTCCAGCTAATTACAGGAGAAAACTTATGTAGATAGAATTTAAGATGTGGTGCTTAAGATAAATTAAGAAATAGTACATGAAGTTATATGTCAATAAGGGATCAATATGTCTGAGGCTTACAGCAGAAAATAGTGTAACGATGCAATTAAAGTTTGAATTTGACCTGCCTCAACTTTCATTTTCTTATACTCTTCAATTAAGACAGCCTTTCCGGCACATTTTGCTGTTCAATCCCTTCAGGTTCAGTGACAGTTTATGGGCCTTCTATTTAACATTAGCAAGTATAATTTGACTTTTTTTAACATTGCCATCCCTATCACACAAGTACTTATCAGAAGGTATATTAGAAGGAAAATTTCAAAATACTTAATTTCAAAATGACATCTAGCCAAAACATATTGGTTCAGTGTGCAAACCATCCTTTCTGCATTCTCAGGCACAGATGGGAATGAAAGACAGACAGAAGGAAACGCACAGCACAGATGCCAGACAGGTCACTTAATTCTGTGCAGCATACTATAATGACACGAGTGATGCATCAAACTAGATATAGCAGAAAAAGATGGCCACCAGGAAAGATCCACAATTACAAACTAAATTGAGAACAAAAGAAAAAGTAAAGCTTTCCGGAAAGTTGCTTCATTGCATTACAGATCCAATTATTTAGCTGCTGAAACTAACATGGAACACCCTGAAATGGCACGGGTAAGTATGTTCCACTGAATTCTCTCAGCAGCAGTAAAGTTTTCTTTGACTGTCAGTACAAGAGAACTGTGCTAATCTATTCACATTAGTTCCACCTGAATGCCTAGTTTAATGCAAGACTCAATTACTTTGGGATTAATACAGCAATAAATTAAAATTATGGAGGGCTGCTCAAATTACTCTAAGTTTACAAAACTCTACAACTTCCACATACCATTTGTTAGTGTTAGTGTAACTGAGTGTGCTGGTTTTGGCTGGGATAGAGTTAATTTTTTCCATAGTAGCTAGAATGGGGATTTGTGCTGGAAACAGTGTTGATAACACAGGGATGTTTTCATTATTGTGGAGAAATGCCTACACAGAGTCGAGGCCTTTTCTGCTTCTCACACCACCCCACCAGTAAGTGGGCTGGGGGTGCACAAGAAGTTGGAGGGGACACAGCTGGGACAGCTGACCCCAACTGACCAAAGGGATATTCCATACAATATGATGTTATGATCAGCAATTAAAATCCGAGGGAAGAAGGAAAGGGGGATGTTCAGAGTTAAGGCATTTGTCTTCCCAAGTAGCCGTTACATATGATGGAGCCCTGCTTTCCTGGACATGGCTGAGCACCTGCCTGCCAATGGGAAGTAGTGAATGAATTCCTTGTTTCACTTTTGCTTTACCTATTGAACTGCTTTTATCTCAACCCACAAGTTTTCTCACTTTTACTCTTCCGATTCTCTCCCCCATCGGACTGCGGGAGAGTGAGCAAGTGGCTATGTGGGGCTTATTGCCAGCTGGGTTTAAACCACAACACAGAGCTAATTCAACTGATAATATCTGAGCATCTTTTTTTGCGTCTCTAAACCATTGCTTAAAAAGAAAAAAGTTTTAATTAACTAGGCAACTAAAATGGCCTCACTGAGAAAAATGGCAAGCACATAGAAAAATCAAATAGCTAAGGGAGTTAACTAGAGCATCCTGCTATTTTTTTTCCAAATTCAAGCCACTTATTCAGTTGTCTAAAACCAGAAGCATTGTCTAAGTATCCTTTTTTTTAAAATCTGTGGGTTTAGACATCTCTGTGTCACTCTTTCCAACACAGAAATACAAAGACCTCACTGTGACCATCAGTAAACACGAATGAGGTATCAAAAAAGCCACAATTTGGTGAACAGAATAAAATTTTATTTTATTTGAGGAAAAACTACCTTTATTGCTTTGGATCATGAGAAGAGTCCCTAAAATGCCATTTCTACTTGAGGTATAAAGAAAATTTGATTTAAAAGATATTATCCTGTATCCTGTACGAGATATAATACTAACAACACAAGCAAGCATAATGTAAGATGAACAGAGTTTCCAATACTTTCAGACTCACATGACGGCAAAAATTACACATTCTGCTGAAGAGCATAATGGAAAAGGGCTTTTGTGGCTAAAGTCCTCGTAGAAAGATGGTCATTATTGTGCTTTCTGAAGCTAAATCTCTACATAAACTGGAATTCGGAAGCTCAAAGGAAAGAGTGGCTAAACAGTGAGTGAAATTAAAGGTCAGCATTGAGAGAGAGAAATATTGTGTCAAAAAATGTTTTTCCATACTCTCTGAAAGTTGATATATTGCAGGTCTGCATTTTTTCACTGCAGGGAAGAAGAACAGGTTTAGAATCATTAAGAAATGTTTGGAGAACAGAAAAATGTAAAAGCAGGAGTAAAGTCAAACAACACTTAAGAATACAAATACTAAAATACAGCACAGACATTTACAATGAATGAAAATACTAACCCATTGACCACGGTAGGCTGGCATTACTTCTTTTCTGTTATCTTTTGTTTAAAGTATCAAAGTGTCAGAACCATAGTTAGAAAAACACAAAGCAAAAGAGAAAGATCACTTCTCCTACACTATGGTGTCCCTGTCCATAGCAGGGGGGTTGGAGCTAGATAATCTCTGAAGTCCCTTCCAACCCAGACTATTCTATGATTCTATGACTGCAGGTCATTCACTTCTCAGCGACATACAAGACTGACACAAAACTGTCAAGCTAAAGAATAAATAATATTGCAGGAAAGTAACAGGAGATTGGCAAGGAAGATTGCAAACACACTCATGTGACCTGCAGCTGCGGTGTCAAAAAACACATATATGATGCTGACTGTTGTTTGGCCTTGTGTGCTTGACAAGTAGAACCTCTGTGCCTGGATAACGTGGGCCAGTGCCTGCCCTGCTGTGGGAAAGATCAAAGCACAGTGGAAAACTACGACTGCACGAAATCCTTGAAATGCAGGCAAAAGCAGCAGGCTCAAGCTATCTCTTTTCCACCCTCTAGCAAGGATGGAGCTCTGCTGGTGCCTGCCCCCTGCACACATCTACCCCTGCCCAAGTGCTGCTGCAGAGATCCTTTGGCTTGAGGGGTAATGCAAATAAACTTACTCTCTGCACTTTACCCATGGTTTGCAGTTGCTCCTGTGCCCTGCCTGTGTTGACCCACACAAATGTAGAGAATCCCGAAGTAGCTCCTGGGATAATTTAATCCAGCATTAAACTAGAAGAATTTAAAATTAATTTGTACAGCAAAAAAAGCTGAGATTTTCACCAAGTGTTTCCTGCACCAAATCCATAACTTCTGTATGGGCTCTATAACCATTTTAGGAGAGATTTCAATCGTTTTCACTTTGACTTCCTGGTGATTATTCTTATAGGTAGTGACACTTATGGATAAAA
Organism: Pterocles orientalis; assembly: GCA_011057875.1. Lineage (NCBI taxonomy): Eukaryota > Metazoa > Chordata > Aves > Pterocliformes > Pteroclidae > Pterocles > Pterocles orientalis. Next base: position 204,416 of record WKFP01013664.1, read on the forward strand.
AAATCGTAGAATCATTTAGGTTGGAAAAGACACTTAAGATCATTGAGTCCAACTGCTAACCTAACACTACCAAGTCCACCACTAAACCATGTCCGTAAGCACCACATCTACATGTCTTGTAAATACCTCCAGGGATGGTGACTCAACCACTTCCCTGGGCAGACTGTTCCAGTGCTTGACAACCCTTCCAGAGAGGAAATTTCTCCTAATATCCAATCTAAACCTCCCCTGGTGCAATTTGAGGCCATGTCCTTTTGTCCTGTCACTTGTTACTTAGTAGAAGAGATTGACATCCACCTTGCCACAACCTCCTTTCAGGTAGTTATAGAGACTGATAAGGTCTCCCTTCAGCCTCCTTTTCTCCAAGCTAAACAACCCCAGTTCCCTCAGCTGCTCCTTGTAGGAGTTGTGCTCTTGACCCTTCACCAGCTCTGTCACCCTTCTTTGCACACACGACAGCACCTCAATGCTGTCTTGTAGTGAGGGGCCCAAAACTGAACACAGTTCAGTACAGGGGACAATCACCTCCCTAGTCCTGCTGGCCACACTATGTCTGATACAGGCCAGGATGCCGTTGGCCTTCTTGGCCACCTGGGCACACTGCTGGCTCATATTCAGCCGGCTGTTGACCAACACCCCCAGGTTCTTTTCCGCTGGGCAGCTTTCCAGCCACTCTTCCCCAAGCCTGTAGCGTTGCAGGGGGTTGTTGTGACCCAAGTGCAGGATCCGGCACTCAGCCTTGTTGAACCTCATACAATTGCCCGCAGCCCATTGATTCAGCCTCTCCAGATCCCTCAAGGGATCAACACTCCCACCCAACTTAGTGTCATCTGCAAAATTACTGAGGATGCACTTGACTCCCTCATCCAGATCATTGATAAAGATATTAAATAGAACTGACCCCAGTACTGAGCCCTGAGGAACATCACTTGTGACTGGCTGCTGACTGGATTGAACTACCACAGCCTTCTTTCTGATGAATAACTAAACCTGGCCTTGTAAGCAGATCCTTAAGAAGCTGCAACCAGCAAAAACAGTATTGCGCCTTAAGCCCAAACAGGGATTTATTAGCTTACTCCCTTTCAACTTGTTCATTGTATCTTAGGAACAAACTGAACTTATTTGCGTTATTCACATAGCCATGCTTCATGCCTTACAGCGTTCTCATCCTTCATAACTAGAATTATATTCCAAGAGGAACAACACAAAGAGGACTGCAAAGTGTTCTCACCTGCACAGACCATATGAACTGCTTTCTTTACTCTGTGCTCACCAAAAATCTTCTGAAGGTCCTGTGTATAGGTGGTCTAAGCTGTCATGCCTAGGTTTATTTAGGTGCCTGCAGTGGGCATAACTAGCAGGCTTTTGATAGCAGGGGGCACACCAGATCAGGGATACCTGTGAAGGGACTGCAATCCATGGGACTGTAAACCCATTCTGGAGTACAGATGATTAAGAAACAAGGAGAAGCAAAAAAAAGAAACCTCTATGCACTGACCCCCAGCTTCCTGTACCACTCCTCCCCTCATGTGCTGCAAAAGCAGAGCAGTGGGTACTAGGACATGGGCAGGAGAGGTGTGTGGACGGAAGTTGAGACAGGCAAAGGAGGAAAGGTGTTTTCCCTAAGGGTCTCTTTAACTGTTTGTTTCCCTTGCTTCTTATTACCTGAATGAGTGATTACAAGCTTATATTTACTGTCACTAAAACAAAAAAGTGAAATTCACTGAGTAGAGACTCTCACCCACAGTGCCTCAGTTGGGATCAGGGTCCTATTGCTCTCCATCTGAAAGGCCTAGGATGAAATTCCAGTGAGAAAAACAAAAATCTATCACCATTTTTGAAATAATGGTTTTCACAGGTTTCCCAGTCAGTGGACTAATGGGGCATGCTTAATACTTTGTCTCACATTCAGAAAATATGAGTTTTATCGCTAGACAGTCTGAATGGCTTCCCTAATTACATTCCAACACCTTCACACATTAATTTTGTTATCACTTGTCACGTTACCGCATGATAACTCCACAGGCCAGGGTCATGGATGAAGGCCTCCTTATCGGGCACTTTTCATGCAAGTACTTTACATCAAAGAGCTGTGTAAATGGAATAAGATTAGACCTGTTTATCAAAGTATTTAATACTACGATGCACTTGTTAGGATGAACAGAGCATTAAGACTCAATACATATATAAAGCGTACATATCATCTGCAGCATTAGAGTCTGACCACAAGTTTTGCTGAAATCATTAACAAGCCAATGCCTCCTTCCTAAGAGCTCTATCTCTCAGCCTTTAACAGGTACAACTAAATGGAGGCTCTAACTTAACAATTACATCCCCTCCTTGCTTTCTATTATCCCAGATACCAACTGACTCAGAGCCAAGGGAGTCGGCGGATGGTGTTCATGCTGATCTGCATTTCTGGACATCTATGTCTGTGCAAAACAACAGTGGCTTCATTAGGGTGGAGATGACTGTGTGAAAGGGCAGTGGGGGGAGGAAGGAGGCATCTAGGAGGCCAAAACTAGCCTTGCAATCCTTTTCATTATCGTTTGTATCTCCTATTTTGAACGAATAACCTGCAAATATAATTTGCATTCTGTTCATCAACTCATAATCCACTGTTTCTCATGGACCTGGAAGTCTCAGAGCTGGCAAAATAGGCAACTGCCTAGGAAAACTAATCAGTCATAATACACTTTCCTCTTTTGCCCATCTCAGGCACCTGGAAAGACCAAGTGGCTGCTAATATTGCCACCAAGAGACAACTGTGCCAGGTGAGCTTGGAGTGCCAGAGAAATGAAAAGGTCAGCCTCTGCCACCAATGACAGGCTATTTTCTTTATCCAGTGGCAGCAGGAACAGCAAGTTGTATTTCAAGGATTTTGTTTTACGTTGGTATGTCTTGTTAACATTCAGTCTCCTAAATGTTAAAGGTTTTATCCGTTTTTGTGTCAGGCAGTCCATGAAGAAAAATTGGAAATGACTTCATGGAAGAATGACAAACAGCAGGTCTTTATAGTACTCCCTCTAGTCACCAGTCTCATGTTCCTCATCATCCTCCAGGGCCAGGAATTCCTGCTGCTGTAGCCCCAGAGGGAGGGAAGTGGAAGGGAAAATGCTCTGCCCCAGCCCCTGCATGGGGGTGAGAGGGGCATCCTTCCAGAATGCAGATCCTTCACTTTGACCACTGCAATGCTAAGTAAAAATGTGGGCCATTTCTACTTTCACTTTAGGAACCTGTATCAGTCTCCTGCAGCTAAATTCATTATATAGGTGCCCACATAAACAAAAGGATTTGTAGCTCTGAATGCTTGCCGTTTCTAGGACTACCTAATTGGGGATCTGATTGAGGCTGACTTTTCAGCTTTTATTGCAGATGGGTGTGAGAATCTTTCCTCCCTTGCCAGCTGTTTGTCTTCCATGTGTCCACCGCACCTCACCACTCAACACACTACTCAGCCACTATGAATTCTCATCCTAGGGACAGGTACCCAACCTCTAGGAAACACTAAATCTCTCATGGAAAAGGTACTTAACAGATTGTGGCAGTGAGGTGCAAAATACAGATTCACAGCATACTATCTTAACTTTAATTCCTTCCTTCTGAACAATGGACTTCATGCCACCCCAATCTTCTGGTCTAAGAGCAGTGCCTTCACAATTTGAACTGGTTGCACACTCAAGTCTTCTCTCTCATCATAAAAGAACTGCTCAGGGGACCAATGTCTGTACTTGTCTTTATTCCTAGGAAAATTTACAAACAATCCTGTGTTTGTAAATTAAACTTTTAATTTTATGGGTAAACAAAGCAGCTTTTTTATCCCTGTTGTGGTGGGCTGACCCTGGCTGGATGTCAAGTGCCCACCAAGCCACTCTACCACTCCCCCTCCTCAGCTGAGGAAAGAAAACACAATGTAAGGCTCGTGGGTTGAGGTAAGGACGGGGAGATCGCTCACCAGTTACTGTCATGGGCAAACCAGACTCGAATTGGGGAAAATAGTTTAATTTATTACCAATCAAATCAGAGTAGGGTAATAAGAAATTACGTTACAAAAATTAAAAAAACCACCTTACCCCCACTTTTTATGGGCTTAACTTTGCTCACGATTTTCTCTTCCTCCTCCTCTCGAGCAGCGCAGGGGGATGGGGAATGGGTGTTGTGGTCAGTTCAGCACAAGCTGTCTGTCCTGCTCCTTCCTCCTCAGGGGGAGGGCTCGTCACACTCTTCCCTGCTCCAGCATGGAGTCCTTCCCACAGGAGACAGTCCTCCATGAACTTCTCCAATGTCAGCCCTTCCCACAGGCTGCTGCTCATCACAGCTCTTCCAGTGTGGGTCCCTTCTGCATGGTGCAGTCCCTCAGGCACAGACTGCTCCAGCCTGGGTCCTTCACAGGGTCACAAGTCCTGCCAGCAAACCTGCTCCAGCATGGGCTCCTCTCTCCGCAAGTCCACAAGTCCTGCCAAGAGCCTGCTCCAGCATGGGCTTTCCATGGGATCACAGACTCCTTCAGGTATTCACCTGCTCCGGTGTGGGGTCCTCCATGGGCTGCAGGTGTATCTCTGCTCCACTGTTCCCCTCTGTGGCTGCAGGGACACAGCTGCCTCACCATGGTCTGCACCATGCGCTGCAGCGAAATATCTGCTCTGACACTTGAAGCACCTCCTCCCCCTCCTTCTTCATTAACCTTGGTGTCTGCAGGGTTGTTTTTCTCACATATTCTTACACCCCTCTCCAGCTAGAGCTGTGCAGTTTTTGTCCCCCTTCTTAACTATGTTATCCCAGAGGCTCTATCACTGCCACTGATGGGCTTGGGCTTGGCCAGCAGTGGGTCCATCTTGTAGCCAGTTGGCATCGGCTCTATTGGGCACATCTTCTAGCAGATTCTCACAGAAGCCAGTCCTGTAGCCCCCACTACCAAAACCTTGCCATGCAAACCCAATATACCTGTACAAGTCTTTTATTAAAACAATACCTATAAGTGAATTGAGGAAGCTGACTTTGGCCCAACTGTGATGTTTCCTTTAACAAACATTAAATTAGGTTCACTTTTAATCTAATCATGGCAGACATTTTTCACAGTGACGTGTAAAATATTTTCTTCTAATTACTAATTCAAAAAAAAATGTTCTCAACAGTAGGCATGCCAAGAATATTTAAATTCTGTGTTGTATTTTATAAGAGAAAAAGCCTTATAATAGAATTAGGAAATATCCGACACATAAAGCTCTGGTGCTGTCTTACAGCCCATGAAATGACATGATTTTGCTGGCTCATTGTGCCACTGAAGTGTCCACTTCTACTGTGAGGCAAGTAAGGTTTAATATAGAAGTATTTTTTGTATATGTGGTTTGAAGCATTCCCTACTATTGAAATTTCATTATTTGTCTATAAGATATAACATGTGTATGTTTATCTCCCATATGTAAACTGTCCATTAATACGGTAGTCTTTGCCAAATACTCTCTGCAGGCACAAGATGTAATTAGTATCATTTAATAAGGTTCTGGCACTAGAAATGACAGATGGGTTGATGATATTGCATAGAATAAGATCTCCTTTCAGAATGATCTCTCATGGCATAAAAATTCTTTCCCTTACTTTGTAGAATATTTTTTAACTTTTAGGTACCTTTCACTCTGGACTTCCTTTTTCTTTTGAGAATATCTGAAACAATATGTAAAACTGTAAATCACAAAAAAAACTTATCTGGGATTACGTGAAGAGTAAAATCAGTAATGTAGCTGTAAGTGTACATCTGTAGATGATTACAGATGATTGCACCCACAAGGCATGTGGAATGATTACTAGCCAGATGTTGCAAAAATCTGAAAATGCAAAAGGATCTATACTGTGTAGAAAGTATATGCAAGGAGGAAAACTGCCCAGGATCCAGCAACAGCAGGGGCTCTGGCACATTTGTGTCTATGTGGCACCCTTTCCAGCAGCACCCACATAGACATCCTTAGTGGGGCCCTGATTGCAATTACTGCCATGTTAAATATTGACTAAAGGTTGATGCACATGCACATTAACAGTGTCATGGAAGGCAGAAGTACTTGTCAGAATTCTCCAGTTGCCAACACTTGCATTCTCTTATTTAATTCAACAATGATATTTATGCTTTTTAGATACATCAGATGAATATACTTACACAAATATAATCACATGCCTAATGAGTTGTACAGTTACTGGGGTTTATTCACAAAGCAAAGGCCATTTTCTTAGCTCAAAATTTTTTGCACACTTCATGATACTGTCATGCTATCAGCTACGCCCTACGGAACTAAACACAGCCAGGAAAAACACAGAGAAGACGAGAAAAAAATCAGAAAGAAGAAACAGGCCAACTGTGAATGTACCTGATGCTCTCAGTGGGAGACAAGGCTGAAGGGTATTCTAATATGACGAAAACATCAACCTTTTTATAGGAGTCTGAATCAAAATCAGCTAAAAAGTCTGAGAAAGAGAAGAGCCTGACAGTACCATACAGGTATACCCAATAGTAAGGAGGGAGCTTTGCCACCCACATCCACATAGCCAGTCAAGCCCTTCATTCACATCCTTTCTCTTACTCCCACTCATCTCCACAGGTAGTTTTCGAAAAATCTTTGAGGCATCCTGATGGATAAAAGATTTCATTTAATGTGAAGGCTCCCACTCCATAAGAACACCACCTACTTACAAAGTCAAGTTCTGTGTCAAACTGGTCAAAAGAGTACTTGAGTTTCTACTGAGTTTATGAGCAACTTACTAGAAGAAAGTAGTAACTTCTTGTAGCCTCCCATCAGCTGGAACCTGAAACATCTGAAGTCACCTTACCTAGCACAGCAGATTATTCTTTCTGTGCTATTCACTCCTCCCATTTCAGAACTCCACAAAGAAAGGGATTGGGGGTACTGAGGCCTTAGCTAATTGTTTCTCCACTCAATGTTTCATTAATTCTCCAGTTTCACTAACAGTTCTAAGATAGACCTCTGTGACTGTTGCTCATAACTTTCCTAGAGGTATAGCCAGACAGAACTGCCCTGGCTTTTAGTAATTTCACTCTCATTAGAGACTACACTGGTAAAGATGGCAAAACTGATTGGTGTTAATTTCATTCTACATCCAATCTAGAAATGCTTACATTTAAGAACAGAGGCATTAGCCGTAGATATATGCTGATGTGGCCCACGTTTGAAAAATTACCTTCACAAATATCAGGTGTAAATACTATATTATTAATATACATTGAAAGGGTGCAAGCACTGGACAACCTACGGCACAAACCTTATTGCATTACTGCTGTACAAATGCAGAATGGAAGCAGGCTTTGTAAAGAGAAGAGGAACACCTGATGACCCACATCTTGATTTTAAAAGGCTTTTAACATTGCCTCATCATGACAACATACTGCTAGGTGAAACTACTCTGTGACTGGTGCAAAACCATTTAAGTGTCCTCATGAGCAGTTATTAATGAAACATTGTCAGAAAGGAAGATTGTCAAAGGAGGTTCCAACAGAGTCTGATATTGGTCTGGTTCAATTTACTTTTTCATTCCTGACCAGGCTGATAAAAAATAAATTACACTCATCAAATTTCAGATAAAAGTAAGCTAAAAGGTACTGAAAGTATTCGGGAGGAAAGAATTCAAATTTTAGAAGACAAATTGAAGTAAATTGAATGAACAGTCCAAAAAAAAAAAAAAAAGGAACGCTATTGAACAGTGACAAATGCAAGGGTCTGCATTTAAAAAGAAATAATCAAGTAAACAAATAAAGGATGGGAAACAGTGATGGCAGTTCTTTCAAAAGGACACAAGGGCTGTAATAAATCGGAAAACCACATGAATAGCCCACAACATGCTGTTCTGAAAATGGAAAACATCTCACTGGGATGTAGAAACTGTAATAAAGCTTAAAAACACATAAAGTAACAGCTCCACTGGGGTATTCTGCCAGTACCACTGTTCAACAAAGAGGTGAATCAGCTGCGGAAAGTCTAGAGAAGGACAGTAAGAATAATTTAAGGTACAAAAATATAAGTCCCGTGGCAAAAGACTGAAACATTTGGAGCTATATGGCCATAGGGTGTAGAAGAGGCATAATTATAGTCTTGAAAGACGCAGAAAAGTTTTGTTAAAGTTTTCTCTATGTTGATAGTGAATAATATGAGAAATTATGATCTTAATTGCAAAAAATAAAGATTCAGGTAATACTTCAGAAAAATTTTCCTAGGAGTACAGACAACAAAGCAGTGCAATAGATTGCCTGGAAAGATTGTGAAGTCTGCTTCACATCAGAAGCTGTAACTATGTTCTTCCTCAAACAATACATACATACTTGCATAGAAGCATACATAAAACAGATAAACAGCACACCAAAACTAAAAATAGGAAACTCGGGAAATAAATGTATTGTCAACTAACAAAACCTACACTATCGTCTTTTAATTTTTTTTCCCTTTAAAACCAAAGCCATTTATAAAGGTAGGAGCAGGGTATGGCCAAAACTAAGGGGTTTTCCAAATATGAAACTACCAGCTTGGCATAGCCCTCACAGTATAAAAAAAAACTCTACTGTTATCTGATTAAGACAGTTTGGTCTCCATTCAGTAATAAAATTGTAAAAAAACCTCCCTTTTTCTTTTAAAGAGAATAAAAAATAACAGAAATTATAAAATACAAACATGCATAGCTTGTACTTATACACTACAAATTAAGTGGTACCAATTGTACAGCAGCTGACAAACTGCTATGCTCTTGTGATTTTTTTAATGGTTGATTTCAGGAACCAACAGGGCAGGCTGCATGATAATATCTGCAAGTAAAACATTAATGAATAAATATAATAAAATAGTATAATTACACAGAAAAGATCTACTGCATTACTTACCTGTTAACTACCTACAAAGGTGCATCAGAAAATGGTGATTTACAGAATATTGATAAAGTTGCTGGTTATAACCCTGTTTATAACATTCTTAATTTGAGGAAGCTTATTTAACATTTTGTGTCAAAACTGCTGTCTTACCCAGTATTTTAAAGTTTAGTAGCCAGCTTTCAATTGATACTCAACTTAACTTCTGTCTGCTGTACCAAGAGGTGTTATATCCTGGTTACCTATTTCTAGACAAAACAACATCTCAATGACAAGTCTCCTAAGTCTATTAGTAATCTTTGATCTTCAAAATGCAGCACCCAGAATGACATACCAATAAAGTACAGGACTGTGACCCAGGAGACTGGAGTTTGAGCCCTGTTTTTTCAACCAGCTTTGCATGCACCCTTGGACAAACTATTTCACTCGTCTTTGCTAACCTGCCCTCATCATTAAAAACATACTGGCTTCCTTTATTAAGCACTCTGAGTCTCATTCAAATCATCTACCCACTTAAGCTTGTCTAAGGCATTGCACCTACTTTTCCCTGGTGACCACTTAGGCAGCTAGAATAACAGCCTGCAATGCCACAACTAATTTTGCATGTCAAGATAAGAAGGGTGATTTCAATCTGAGCCATAATTATTCTGGTGATATGCCTATCCAACACTCCCCTGACAACCATCTCAAACTAGAGAACTTGCACGTGGATGTTTTCAGCTTCAAGTGTGAACTCCGCTCATGTTCACCCAGGCATGGCACTATGCCACAAACTTAGGAATCTGAAGGTTGTCTGAGAGATCAGACAGGGCTGTCTTTTGAGATACACTAAAGAAAAAAAAATAGAAGATAGATACTATCAGTACAGCTATTCAGCTAGCAGTACTGGCACAACTGTTAAGCTTCCGACTCTCAGAGGAAAGAGAATCAAGTTTGGTTGAAATCAGGTTCTTCTCTCTTTCTCATGAGAAAAAAATAGCAGTTTAAATTCAGAAGGCATTTGGTATCACAGAGTACTTACTGTAACAGGACTCTGAGACTATTTCTTATAACTCTGGCTCATTGTGTATATTCAGCAGTCTGGGAACCACCAAAGTGACTTCAGCTGCAAAAGCTTTCAATATTCAATAAAACCTTTTTGGATTGCAGTCATTCAGTCATTAAACCTTTTTATTACCTTCAAGTTCAGCTGAGGGACAGGATAACAGTCTGGAGATCAAGCCAGGAAAAATGAAAAAAAAAACAAACCCAACTTATCATAGTTGGAGAGCTGTATCAGAAAGAAATAAGCTTGCAGGCATGCTTTATCGTTTGAAGGGACTTCCCTACCTGTGGTTATGAAAATTTACACCTACAGGCTCCTGTTGGACCTTTTTCTGTCAAATAAATGTGAGATAACCACAATGTTCTGACAGAGTAACTGTGTATTTCCCATATGGGTATGGGTCTTGCCACAGCTGCCCATGCTCTTGCTGCTTTTCCTGAATTACTGTTCTGCTCTCATTTCCCTGTGGGGATGGCACAACATGTCGCAGCTAGCAGACAAGGGACGCTCCTGGTAACTCTGTGGTGTTTCTCATAGAACACAAATTACACTTGTATTACAAAATGTGCCCAACTCCCCGTCATTTTTCCAGGTGATATTTTAACTTACACAACTTGGATCGAGATTGCCGCAGATACACATGATATCATTTTCTCTCCCCCTTTCTCTTTAGTACTAAGATGATTATCAAAGTAATCCTAGGTGGTTTTTTTTTTTTTTTTACATGGGAATTACTACTAAAATTAGACAAATAGGATTAATTATATACTCTAAAATGAATCATAAATAAACCACTGAAAGTCATCGTATTTACATACTGGTGATAATGAATGTCTGACTCTTCCTAAATAAAGACATTGTTTGAAAGTTATTTAAATCCTGGGATCCCAGGCAATGTAAAAATAGATTATAACTTCATAATTCCAAAGCAAATAGCACAGCTTCTCTTTCTGGCATGTGCTCTACCTGAGCAGAATACTGATTGCACTTGATATCTTTTCAGCACAGACACGAGCTATCTGTTCTATTCATTTCATAAACATTTTAAAATGGATACTGAAATGGATGTTACCAGTAGGACAGACCTATCTCATTAAAGCCACTGTAGCCCAGCTCTTGCCTGCTTAGTCCCAGATCTTCAAGGTCCATGCATTTAAATCCCGGTGGGCACTGGTAACCTTCTTCTAGCTCTCTGGAACAGTGGGTGTCTGGGATAGCTAAATTATTCCAGGTTACATTTCTGTGAAAAATACAAAATGAAGGTGTTACATAAACCCAACCCATAGCAAAACTAAATACATGAAAACAAGAGGACTAAAGTGAAAACTACATCAGCTATTATTTCTGCTATCTGATGTTCTTTGGTATATGTTGTTTCCATTAATTAAGCACTTACCTTAAAGGGCAAGCTAATGGTTTCCCAATGCCTAAAGACCCCATCAAAAATAGAGGCTCTCCAAGACACAGAGGAGTTGACATACAACTGCACCAACTGCTCTTCAATGCAGTTTGGGCACTTGCTGCTTCAGGCTCCTTTGCAAACCCTGCGAGTATGTTCAACTGCAGTCAATACTGTGACTTTGACTTCCACAGACATTGCCTGAGCTCCTTTGACACTCTTTTAAAGGATCATTGTGGATAACTTGTCAGCCACCTGAGTATGCATTGAGCTTCTTGTACCTTGGTCAGGCCAGGCTTCCACCACAGATAGATAGCCACAGTCCCAGGCAAGAAGTCAAATAATTATGTGTTTAGTGCAATTAGTATCTAGGTATTGCTGTGATTGAAACGGATAATATTCACTTTTGGGTCAGTCCAGTAATGATTTGGTAGAACGTGAAAAAAAATTTAACTGGTTTGAACTGATTCAAACTGATTTATGTTGGCAATTGTAATAGTGAAAAATAGAAAGATCCTGAGACAAGGGGCAGCACTGCAACACAGTGCGTTGACTATTTTTTACTGTTGCCAGAGGCTGAGCACCACTTGTCTTCCCAGCTCCTCTGGCACCTGGGGCTGAGCTGCTGAAGAGGCTCTGTCACACTGCACCGCAATGGGAATTCAGGTAGGCCTAGCACTAAGGGACACAGAAGCTAAAAGGAGAGGGAAGAGAAGTTTGTAGCTCCATGTCCTGTCCAATCTGCGCCTGTGGCATGTACACATAAAGATGGGTACCAAGTATTTCTGAACTTTGGCAAAGAGAAGCTCAGCCAGTTGTTTCCCCCTAAGAATTTACAGCACCCAGTTAATAATCGCAATACATAGTCATTTGCCAAAGCCAAACACTGGTCACCCCACTTCCCAACTAGTTGTTTAGTTCGGAGGCAACCTTAGCAAACCACCCCTTCCATCCTGAGCAGGTCCCTGTTAGGGTCTACAAAGCAACACAGCACAGTATTACAGCGCAAAAGTGAGAATTCATGTTACTTGTGCTATGAGTCAGCTGGGTAAACCAAAGAGAAGAAAGGTTGCAATATGACATCGCTCCAACTGTGCTGAACAGGCACACAGCTAAGCAACATCCATTTTTCTCTCATCCAGCAAATGGAAATCTTGATTTTTGGTTCAGTCCTAGGGCAATTTCAAATCAGACTTGAAAAGCTAATCATGGTGAATTCTTGTCTGAGAAAAAAATAGTCAATAGCGTCTTTCCATTCATCTTCAGGTTGATTCTGACCTCCTGGTCACAGCACAGCCTTTTGATTCAGAAACATCCAGAAAAAAATGCCGAAAGTTACAAAGAAAATTTCACCCCGTTATCCTGAGGCTTCAGACCAGTGCCTTAAAATTCATCATTTTAATTAATCTTACTTGTCCACAGAAAAGGTGAAACTTTTCAGTCTGCCCTTTAGTATAATGAGTATCTTATTGTTCTTCTGAAAGTTATCTTCTTTTAATCTAGCTCACAGACGTATTTTGACAACTAAATTGGGTGAACACAAGTTTTAATGACTTTATTTTTCTTGCTTTTATGCACTGCATGTGATAGCAATAGATTAGTGTGAAATCCATCAGTGTGAAACTAAAGCTTCTTACACAATTTTCCCTAGGAAATTATAAATGCAGAGAAGCAACTGTAGTTGCACCCATCCTTTAGTCACTTCTTCATTATACCAGAGAGCCACAAATAGCTGCATGGATGCACCCACAGATACGTACACTTCCAGTCGAAGTTGTAAAGAACACCCTGAAAATTTAGCTATGTGCATAGCTAGAAAGACAGATAGATATACAAGCATATATGTACTCATTTCACTTTTTGTAAACATGCTCAGTACATGTCACTCAAGGATTTAAAAATTCGTCTTAGTGCCTTAATTCCTTTATACTAAAATACATTAATTCATACTCAGTTGTATGCTTTAAGTATGTCATATTTATGGCACTGCCATCTAAAAGCCATTATAGAATCATAGAATCACAGAATGGTTTGGATTGGAAAGGACCTTAAAGATCACCAAGTTCCAAACCCCCTGCCATGGGCAGGGACAGGTTGCTCAAAGCCTCATCCAGCCTGATAATTATATAATATATATAATATATTATACAATATATAGGATTATCATAAGACAACATTTTATGAATATTTTCAGAAATTAAAATTAATTTATTTGTTCAAGACCCTGGCTGATGAATTTTACTTTTTTGGTTTGCATTAGAAAATCCCTCAGATCCAAGGGGCCAGCAGTGTGAGGGCATATTATTAAAAGTATTGATGGCTCAATCATTACAATGCAAAGCACTTATTTCAAGTGCTTCATTTAAACCTAGGTCATTTTATATCCCATCAAACCTCCTTTTGAAGAAGAAAAGCTGTCTCCATACACTGAGTATGATTTGGGCTAAAAAGGAGGAACCTCTGCTTATAGTACCTCTACTCGCAGAGATATAGGCTTCTTTTTGAACCAATGTCACCAGGAAATTTGTGTTCTTGCTCAAGACAGTAAATAAGAACAGACTAGTTTACATGGACCAGACAACATTAGACTTCTAGTCTAGAAGTGGCTAGAATATCACCAGATGTTTTCAATACAAGATGATTTAAATTGTTTTATCTCTTCATAGGCCACATTCAACATCAACTAAGTACTGAGATGATGAACCAGCACATAAATAGTTTCAAGTATCTCAAAAGTTCAATTAGGAAATTTGCTTAAATAACTTGTTGAATAGGGTGCCCTGGTAAAATCATAAATTCTTGCAACATGACTAAAGAAATAATTCATCCCAGTCGACAAACTGAATATTTCTATGCAGATTATTCAATATTGTCCTGGGTTAAGCTGAGACAGAATCAACTTTCTTCATAATAGCTAGCAAAAGGCTGTGTTTTGGATTTGTGCTCAGAAGAAAGCAGATAAAAAGTTATATTTGTGCGTCTGCCAAGGCCTTTCAGCTTCTCTGGCTGTCCGCAAACAGGAGAAGCTGGGAGGGAGCACAGCCCCAGTTACTAGACCAGGATTGATTTTAGGTTCGGGATTGAGACCCAAAGTGGCCAATAATCTATTCCATAACATACACATCATGCCCAGTATATAGATGAGGACCCTCCAGAAGCTCATCCCTTTTTGTTCCGGATCCCTCTTGCTCCGGGTCATCTCACTCTGTGTGGTCCCTCTCCCAAGGCCTTCTCTTCCCCCAAGTTAGCTCTCGGTCTGGGACGATGTTCCGTGAGTGTGGTTTCAGGACTCTCCCTGCTCCAGGATTGTTAGCCAGGAACAGGCTGAGCCTTGGTCATCAGGTGGGGGGGAAGTGTCACTGTGTGTCACTCATTTGTATATTTTCAATATTATTGTAGTTTAGTTATTAAATTGTTCTTCTCTCAACCCACAAGTCCTTTTTTCCCTTTACCCCTTTAATTCTCTCCCCCATCCCCATCAGGTGGAGAGGGGATTGAGTGAATGGCCCCACATTCAGGTGTTGGGTTGGCCCCCAGCCAAGGGTAAACCCATCACAAATGTGTATGGAGTACAGCATCAACCCAACAGGCAAGCTGAGAAGTCAGTTCTGCACAGGAATGCAAAAGATGCAG
>WKFP01013664.1:220147-240568 GCA_011057875.1 Pterocles orientalis
GTGTTCAGATGTGGGGCCCCCAACATAAAAAAGACATGGACCTGTTGGAGAGAGTCCAGAGGAGAGCCACAAAATTAATCAAAGGGCTAGAGCACCTCCCCTATGAGGACAGGCTGAAAGAGTTGGTGTTGTTCAGCCTGGAGAAGAGAAGGCTCCGAGGAGACTTAATAGCAGCCTTCCAGTACCTGAAGGGGGCTACAGGAGAGATGGGGAGGCACTCTTTATCAAGGAGTGTAGTGAGAAGATAAGGGGTAATGGGTATAAGCTGAAAGAGGGTAAATTTAGACTAGACATTAGGAAGAAATATTTTACTGTGAGGGTGGTGAGACACTGGAACAGGTTGTCCAGAGAAGCTATGGATGCCCCACCCCTGGAGGTGTTCAAGGCCAGGCTAGATGAGGCTTTGAGCAACCTGGTCTAGTGGAAGGTGTCTCTGCCCATGGCAGGAGGGTTGGAACTTGATGATCTTTGAGGTCCTTTCCAACCCAAAACATTCTGTGATTCTGTGATTTTAGTATTCTCAACAGTCATTTTAAAATGTTTTACTTTTAGACAAACTTGGGTCTAAAGTCATCATGCACCATACTCACAGAACCAGTTTCCTGCTTTTAATCTAAGAACAAAATCTGTTTTATCTTCTAAACTGTAAGTGTGAAAACATCATCCATATTTAATGTTTCTCATAATTATATCTGTAATTATAATTATAAGCCTTTCAAAACTTTCCAGTAACAGATTGTTTCTGGTATCTGTTTATTATTTTTATCACATTAAAAGATGATAAGACAGGGCATGCTTAAAGGACTCATGAATTCAGGAACACTACAAACACAAAGCTTAAACTTTGGAAACATTCCATATTTTACATTTTAGCTTGGCAAACACAGATTTCACTACTCAAGAAGTAGTAACTGCGGAAAATATCAGGCAGCATCTGCTAAGGATAATTATATTCAAATCAACAGGCCCAAATAATTCAGGGCATCTTTCATGTCTTCTATTAATTTTTAATAAATCTTGAAATAGCAGAGAAATTCCAGAAGAACGCTAACGTGCCATTATTTTTTAAAGGAGAAGCAGTAGGACGGGTTAACCTGACATCAATCAAGACAAAAGAAAGAGCAAGCTAATACAAAATCTAATTGATAAAGAGTAAAGAACATGAACGTAATTAATGGCAGGCAGCATGGATTTAGAGAAAATAATTCTCATTGTGCTAAGACTATTTTGATAAGATTACAGATTTGTCCAACAAAATTGCCTAGATTAGTCTTTGCAAAGCAAATCATTCAATAACACACAACTGATTAAAAAGCAGACACTATATAATATCAATAAAGCACACGCTAAAGGGGCTGAAAACTGATTAACTGACATCTTAGAAAAATACTTGCCAGTGCAATGATCATCATGATCTACCATAATCAATGAGGCAGCAGGTAGAAATGTAAAAAACAGTGAAGACAGGGCAGTCTGTTATCAGGATCATTTAGTTACCTGGATCCAATTAAAAAAAAAAGTGGTTTAATACAGCAAATGCAAAGTTATAGCAGTAGATCACTGAAAGCAACCTTTATGGCCTACAGCCTGTGGAATAAAGGGAATGTCCTGGTTTTGACTGGGACAGAGTTAACTTCCTTCAGAGTTGCTAGTGAGAGGCTGTGTTTTGGATTTGTGCTGAGAAGGCTGATAACATACTTTTGTTTACATTTGCAGCCAGGACAGTCAAGGACTTCAATCTTCTCTGCTGTGCCAGTGTCTGCAGGTGCAGGAGAAGCTGGGAGGGAGCACAGCCCCAATTACTAGCCTAGAATTCCACCTTAGGTTTAGGATTGAGAACCAAATATTGGCCAATGGTCTATTCCATATCATGCCCAGCATGTAGATGAGAGTCTGTCTGGAAGTTCTCTCTCTTTCTCCAGGTCATCTCTCTGTGGGTTGCCCCTCTCTCTGGGTCATCTTGCTCTCTTGGTCAGCCCTTGGTCTCTCAGACACTTGGGCCCTTATCTCTTGTCCAGGATTGCAGTTTAGGCACTCTCCCTGCTCTGGGAATGGGCTGAGCCTTGGTCATCGGGTGGTGAGCAGTTTCACGGTGTATCACTCATTTGTATATTTGTATATATTACTATTATTATTATAATTATCATTATTTTCAATTTTATTGTAGTTATTTAATTGTTCTTACCTCAACCCATGAATCTCTTTTCCCTTTACTTCTTTAATTCCCTCCCCCATCCCCAGGAGGGGGGAGGGTGAGCAAATGGTTGTCGCAGTGTTTGGCTGCTAGCCAGGGTTCAACACCACAACATGGGATAAAAGAGGATGTAAGTACCATGTTACAGAATATAGATGCTAGATGAGTTTGAGATGATGGGATATAATAGGGCATCCTCTCCTATTTGTCCCAATACCATCATAGCAAGAAAGAGACTGAGCTTTTCCAGACTACAAGCAGAACAATAATGAATTAATGTTCCTCTCTGTATAGTACTCATACAAATTATAATTAATAGTACACACAGGTTTTTTGTTCATATTTTTTAAAATTGAGGAAATAGTACAAAAACATGAAAATGAGAAAACTGGAAAACTTGCTTTGCAGTAAGAGACTTAAAGAGCTAAATAATGCTAGTTTATTAAAAAGCTTATTGAGAGGTGCCTCAATGGTTGTGTGTAAGTGGATTCACACAGAGAAAATACCGGGAATTAAGGTTCTGTGTAATGTAGCATAAAAAAGTATAACAAGAATAGAAAGCTAACAGTTGAAGCCAGACAAATTAAGATGATGAACTGGGAACATATTTTTTAATAGTGAAACAGTTTTTGGTATGAACAAAAAGTTCCCTTGCTTATGAATTGTTCTTCCACTTACTAATCGAGAATAGATACGTACATAGGAGACACACTGGAGACAGAAGCAAACTATAAGGTTTCATAGAGGGGAAACAAAATGAAGTCTGACTAGATGATCCAATTGTTATTCTAAATTCAATATATAGATACTATAATATTTCACTATGGCTAATATATTGTCTTTCAGTATATTTGCCCCAAGGTACATAGATTTTTATACCTTATCATTCAGTTCAGATCTTCTATTCATTATTTGTATGTTCAGTTTAAGGTCTCAGTATCAGGTTTTTTTGACAGCTTTCACAGTCCTCTAGTGTTCAAGTTTGAGCCTTTGTGGTCAGAACTTGGAGATTCTTACTTTTTTGATCAAATTTTCATGAAGAAAATTGTTTCCATGTTTATTCAACAAATTAATGTAAGTACTGGTCTTACTTTTTCCTCCCACACATATTCAGTAATATAGCACAATTGCATCAGACTGCCTATCATCATATGAGGTAGTAATACTAGGTAAAGTTTGATTTTTTTTTGATTGTAGATTTTCTCATTTCATACGTGACCTAAATTAGGGTCTGCAAAATGTGTCTTTTATGTTCCATTTATTCCTATTCACTGAACAGGAATTTGGAAGAGATTCAAATTAAATCACCAACCTTATCTCACAAGTCAGGATGCAAAAATTCAAAAGACCCAGCATCTCTTAGCTGAATCACTAGAAGGAGCTGCACAATAAAAGGTTGCAGGCAATGAAGACAGAGAGAGAGAAACACATTTCCAGAGGTTCGAAGGTTGGTGGGTTCACTTCAGGAGCACCTTTCTCCCTCTGCTAGCCAGAGAGGGAATTCAAGGCATTCAGGTTTGTAACACAGCTGCTAACATCAAAACCAGATGATTGTATTCATGGCAGATAGCTAGGCAAAGCCAAGGCTGTCATTGACAAAATGAAAATGATCGTTGCAGCTACTTAACAGTTCTGACATTCTGTTGGTTTGATCACTAGTTACTGGCATTAGAGGAAATTAAGCTCACTCTGTCATTGCTCTTCAGAGTAACAAAGTCACTGAAGTTAACCACAGAAAAAAAGAGTAAAAGAAGCAATCCTTCCTATGGACAGTGCTGGAATGTACACTCAGGCACTAGAAAACAAAGCTCAAATATGAAAATTTTCAGAAGTTCCAGTGTGGATTTGTTCTCAAAGTAGTATGCACAAACAGTACTATTGAGAGGTTTTAACACATGCCACATGGCATAACAACTGTAAGACAGCCCATTTTTGTGGCTGCTACAGTCAGTCATGAGGCAGTTGAATTCAAATAACAATTGCAAGATACGTATGCTAAGGCAAGACTTGTTTCACAGCAATCAGAACAACATGAATTTAATGGCATTCGCGCAACAAAGAAGGCTGTTGTGCTAATACATAGGAAATAAACAGGAAGAGCTAAAACCAAAGCTAGCTAGATTGCATAAATCTGCATTCAACTGAGGAGAAACATATTGTATGTTAATATGGAAAATAATAATAACACTTCTGATGTGTGTTTTGGTGGGAGAATTGGATATGCCACGTGTCAGAAGGAAAAATGAAGTTGGAACATCCAAGAACACACTCTCCCCCTATCTCCAAAGTTTAGTTATACACAAAGAGAGAGAAAAGGCCAAGATGCAGCAAGCCACACTCACACCTCTGCCCTAGCATCCAACAGTTCCACTCCTGCATCCTATCTTCCCCATTTTCAGTGTGGCTCATGTAAAATAAATGTAGCAAAAGCAAACAGCTCTTCGGATGCTGAGGATAACAAGACCTGACTTTTGTTATGTCAAGAAGGACCACATAGAATCACAGAATAAGGTTGCATATGAACACTCAACAGGACATTAAATATACTTCCATGCCCCAGACTATTTCTACCCTTCCCAGAAGTTCCCACAGAGCTGTTTTAAAGACCTCCAGTGGAGAAATTCAGAACCTCTCTAAGGAATAGACTCTAGTGCAGCCTTATCCTTACCACTACCAAGTTTTTTCCTGGTATCCTACCTAACCTGAACTTCCTGAAATTTAATACAAGTACTTCTTACCCTAGTAGTAGTACAGGAACAGAGACCAGATTCCTTTTCTCTGTGCAACAGATTTTATCCACTCAAAACCTGCTACATGTCCACTACTTCCTTTCAGTTGAACTACAAAACTGCCAAATGCTTCTTACCAGTTCTGCTCTACAGATCTAAGCTCATTCCCTTTCCACTTACTTTAGACTCCCTCCAAATGATGGCTATATGCTGTCTGACACTAGAATTTACACATTTTTACAAGAGCACAATTCTGTTGATTTCTGTTCCTCCATTATGCTCCCAAATAACTTTATGAAGAACCACCTCCTAAACAGTAATTCAAAATGTGGTATTTGTACAGATCATTTTTCCTAAGGGAAGCATTTTGTCCCTGTTGACTTTCATCCATTTTTTTCAGAACATGTCTTCAATTTGTCAAGTTTATTTTTACTCCAAACTTGGTTCCAAAATGTTTGCAACCCCTCCCAACCGCATGTCATCCTCAGTGCAATAAGTATATTCTATCCACCATCATCCAGGATGTTAATGAAACCTCCAAATAGCACAAGACAGACTTATATGGATCCCTGCTCTTCCTTTCTGACAAGGAGCTATTAGTATCAACTCACTGAGCATTTTTTCCAAGCAGCTTCACACCTATTCTACAATTATTTTCACCTTAACCATGCTCCTCCTGACAGCTTACAAAATGTCCTGTGAGACTGTTACAAAGCCTTCCTAAAATAAAGATATATGACATCCGCTCTTCTCTCCAATTCACATGGCTGTTACCCTGCCATAGCTAATTATATTGGTTTGACATGGTTTACTCTTGACAAATCCATATTAGCTGCTATTCACTTTCTTGTTATCTTCCAGCTGCTTGCAAACTGTTGCTTGTTTATTCACTACAACATTCTTTCAGGGATAGAAGTTAAACTTACGAGTATGCCCGCCATAATACCATGAAATTCCCTAGCTTTTCTTGCCCTGTCTTCTTATCCCTTCCTCCTTTTTAAACTCCAGGTATTTTCCTGCTTTCTATTTCCTCACCCACCATCCAAAAGTTCTCAGAAATAATAAAATAGCTGAGATGATAGCTTCAGTCTACTCCCAAGTATCTCAGGATGAGTACTCCAGCATTTTCTAGACCTTTTCAAATTGGAGTAATCCAAGGGACTGGGGACAGGAATCAAATTTAGATATAACATTCAGCTTCCAGAAAGCAGTACAAAACTGAAAACAGTCACCTGGTTTTCAGAACAATATATGAGACAGATAAGATCACTCACAGAAACAGAGCTGAAGTCTCTTTTAAAACTTCTTTCTTACTGTTTCCTGTAATTGCTTGCATATCCAGAAGTGACTCTTCCTCACAGTGTTACCAGGCTAAGGGATATGCACTACTCGGTGGTAACTGCTGTCTGATCTGTGGACGTCAGGATATTGACAGACTTCTGCATTGGTTGTCTGGCTTCTTCTTGCAATATAAAGAAGAGAACTTTTTCATCTTCCTTTCTATTCAAGAAAGCACCTGATCGCCCACCTGGCAGATTCAGTGGAGGGCACTCTCACAGTTCTGTTTTTCCAGTGACGTCTGGCTTTTCCCTCTGGAGGACGTCCTGACCTGTGGCATCCTGGCCTCCTCCAGGTTTCCTGTGGAATATTCAGTACTCCCCGGGCCTTAATTCTGTGCAGCGATTATAAGGTAAAAATCTTGTTGATAAATACAGAACTTTTTTGAGTTGGGGTAGCTGTAGAGATGCAGCAGTTATGTTATTTAGATTCTTGTATTTACAGTCAGCCAATTTCACCACAGTCTATAAGTCTCCAGCTTACTCAAAATGAGTATTTACTAGCCAGCAAAGGAGAGGAATCCTATGAAGGTTGACAGGATGAGTAGAAGTTCAACAAACTTTGATATCTTCACTGGGACAAAGAATTGTGTAAACCCGAATGGCTCCAAACCTTAATACAGGTAAGTATGTGTCATCATTGAGACACCAAATGGTGAGGTTATTGGGTTCCAATCACTCTTATTTTAGATCTTCATTAAAACGTCACCTTCTCACTCAAAATGGAGCTGGGCAAACAGAAACACAGGAAAGCCTGTGTGAAATGAATCAACAACCCTATTGCTTTAGAGAACTGTCTATGTAACAGTTCTAGACAAAATCGGGATTTCTGCTCAGAAATCACGCACCCTCTGAAAGTGAGGAGAGTCCACTCCTGAAGACCGCTTTCCTTGGGCATCAAAACTGGGCATCACCTCAGCACTCTCTTCCACCCTTCTGATAGGATCCCATTGGCTTGAATTACTTCCCTTTTAGTCTGATGCTGTATTTTTCTTGATTTTGGTCGGGCTCTAAAAAACATCAGGCCTGGAAAAATAAGATTTCTTCTATTTCTCTTCTCCTGGAGGAGTTTATAGTAGACACATATCACAGTTAACAGAGATTGTAAATAAATCCCAAAGGCAGTATTAAAGCAGTGTTGGTTGTTCAATTAGCACCAATAAATTATAGTGCCCTGTTAAAGAAGTCCTGTTATGTTGATATTTCAAGCTTGGTCTCTCACTTCTTCCCTTTCTCAGAAATCCAATTACTCATTCTTATTTTCCCACTGCTGATGTAAGACAGTATCTCAAATGCCTTTTGTTCTTTTTAACCATATTTTTTATTCTATTAGATACTGCGGTGAACTTTCAGCTCCAGAGTCTTTGAAGCTGTTTTCTGACATTTTCAGGGCCTATCCATAGACAGATGGAAAGATGGCCAAGAACCTCTTAGATCTTTCTTTTACTCGGTAATTATTTTTCTTATCATCTATTTTCCTGGGCAGTTCCTACTTTAAAAGAAACCTTGCAAACAAGGATTTTAAATTGACTGTCACGGTGACAAGGCAGAGAGGTCTACAGAAATACTACATCTATAGACTACCGAAAGTGTTAAAAAAAGGCCCTTAAAGTATGACTTTGGGAGAAGAAACAGGTATGTACTACATTTTACAGCAGTTAGCCATACTAGCCTTCTTTGTCTGGATGAGGAAAGGCTTCCTTTTCCCTAGCTCCTGTGCAGGCTGAGAATTACAAAAAGACAATTTACTGTTGTGGAATAAATATAATCTAATAATGCAGTTTGAGAGTATTTTTTGTGCAGTCATACATGTCTTGGTAATAAAAATAAAGACTCATTTGCTAGTGTGTGAGGATATATGAAATATTCCAGCAGAACCAAAGCAATGGTTTGGAAAAAGTCTCTTGTTTCCTTGTGGAAGTATCTGTCGTATACTGGAGGTGCCTGAGAACAAATCACAGTAGATTTGGGAGCACACCTTATTTTTTCCTATACTTGTTCATTTCCTTGAAATTAATCTCAGCTATAACAAAACAACCTGTCAAACTACTTATAATGTACGGACTTAAATAGATAATTGGATTATATATATATCATTCCAACTGTACTGTATGCCTTTTCGGCAACTAAACAAGATCCATACTAAGGAAATCCATGTAATATACCATTTGCTGGCAGAAAAAAGATACACCAGTTGCAGAAATCATCAGGGAAAAGCTGTGACAGCATAGTTGTAGAAAGATAAGTAATAATCACAAGGGAATACTGAGTGAGAAAATTGTCTAGGAAGAAGACAATGTTCTCTGTAGGGAAAAAAAGCCTGGCACAACACAGAAGATTACAAGGAAGAGGGAAAAAAGATTTATCATCAAACAACAAAAAAAAATTATTCAGCCTTTGGAAGGAAGTCAGATTTTGCTGATTTCACTGATGGAATGAACAACTCAGACCACAGTTAGCTCACTTCAGTATTGTTTGAGTTTGTCAGAGTTAACATTAGAAAATGACTGAGGAGGTGGAGAGACAGGAGGTCAGGCAGTGTGGGCGTCAAGAGGGATGGAAAGATAAAAGAACTAGCAGCAGACAAAGAAGCAGTGAGTGTCTGATGAGGATGTCACATTCTTTCAAATAAAAAAAAAGAATAGCAAGATTTTAAGATGCCATTTTCAAAAGACACTTGCCTCCATTATAATTCAGAAGGCAACAGACTTAAAAAAGTGATTTCTAAAATTTCTGAAATAGATGAAGTCTTGACCTCAATTATAAGACTTTACCCTTGCTGCTTGCCATAGAATTCTGCATAAGATGAGGCAAATCACCTAAAATCAAAGTTCTCACAGGTGGCCACTAATTGGATGCTTTTCATTCTAATCTTGAGTTGGGAGCCTGGGATCTGGTTTGCAGAAATACTGAGTATTTACATCTGTGGCTCATTAAAGACTCTGAAGTTATTTAAGGCCAAGTACAGCCAACTTTGGCAATTTTCCGTTGCCTGGAACAGAACCACCTGAGACAGACAGACAGACAGACTCAGCTTCTGAGAGGAAAGTTTAATCCTCATTAAAAAGTTGAGAAACTGAACCTTAAAGAGAAAAGTAAAATTTGCCTAGGCAATTTTGGTGCTCTTGTGCTCTACTACTTGTGAGCTAACAAACTCTCCTGGATTCAGAAGTGGCATGCTGCCTCCTTTCTAACTACATTTTGGATGAATATTTGCCTCTAAATTGTCCTGTTTTGGCACCAGAACTGTTATTTCTCTATATATATATTTTCTCAGCCCATAGTGGTGGTTCTTATAAATTCTGCAGCTATTTGATCCTTTTACTTATTTCCTTCAATTCAGCTTTTCAACAACCTAAAATTGAGGTGTTTTGACAAACTTTTTTTTTAAATAATGAAGTATTCAAAGAGCAACTCAATACATGCAGAAAAAAATAGACAAAAATTTTATGGAGAACCTTAAAGTTATGAACTTAACTTTCCATACTGCAAACATGATTATGTCCCAATTTATCTTTTCCTGTTGATTTCAGGGAAAAGCTGCATTCAAGTGACAGCAGCAATTAATGATGCCTGATGTTCCCCGTGTTGCCTATTCCACTTCTTGTTTTTCCAAACAACATAGGTAAATCACAGAATCACAGATCTCATTATCACAAACAATTTTTTCACAAAGATTTTTTTTCCCTATGTCTATGGGAAACTGTAAAAAAAATCTGTGCTAGAAAGATTTTCTCTTAAAGAAGAGGAAAATGAAATACCTCATTTCCAGTCTAGGTGAAGATCAGCCCCAAAGTCATTTTTTTCATTTAACAAAATACCATATAATGTCTAGCATATTCTATAATAATTTTGTAACCCTTTTTGTATCTGCCACTTGTCATAATCTAATTTTATATTTGATAGTTTATAGGCCCTAGTTTATTAAAATCTTTAACACAGTTTTGTAATGATCAGACTTTTTATTCAGCACAGTAGCAGATTAAACAGTGCCTTGCTTTTCTTATAACATCTACTCTATGTTCTATGCAGGAATAAAAGGATCCAATTTTGACTAAAGCAAAGGCTTCAACTCCAGAGCTAACATTTCCCTATCCAAAGAAACAGGAGAGGAAACGAAGAAATAGATGTAATAGAATCTCACAATGTAATGATGGTCGAGCATACAGTCAAGCCCTCAATTCAATAGTACATGTAAGCATATACTTATTTGTGATTCTATGAGCCATCCCAGTGACAAGAGGCTACACTGTGCTTTAAGTTAATCTTGTGTTTAAGTGTGTGCTGAATCAAAAATGTGATGTATGCTTGATCACCAGCGTGGAATACTAACTGTAAGTATTTTCCAAAGCCTGGGTAAAAAGGGTCTTTAACTTTAAACTAAGCAACAGGTCCCTGCAACCTCTGAATCCAGAAAGGGTGTGAGATTCTAGTAGTACTGCCCTGTACTTCCGAGCTTGCCCAACACCCAGACGTTCTGGGAAAAGAGAAAATAGAGCGAAAGCTGATGAATCATCAGTGACCCGCATCAGCCACAAGTGGCAATGTTCTTCTTAAAGCCTCCCTTGCTCTCCTGCTCTCTCTTACTTATACTCTCTACCCCACGCACGTACACAGTCACTCACCCCTAAATCAGACGGTAGCTCAACGCTATAATTTGTAATCTGCTACATTTAAAGTTTATCTTTTTCATAATTCCTAACATTTTTGTTTCCCCAACTTATCTTAGTGTATTTTGGTGGACTACTTTTAATCTATTAAATCCATTTTACCCTCAGTGATGCCAACTACAATTATACATATGCACTGAAAGAACAGCTCCACAACACACTTGCACAGGCTAACTCACCCTGGCTGTGTGTCATCTGTCACGCAATGGTACGTAAAAGTTCCAAACATCTGCACTCCCAGGATTCCATACAGGAGGAGAAAGAACAGAAGGAAAATTGAAACACTCCAGATTTGCTCTCCGGAACGCCTGGCAAAAAGATAAATACGACACTGAAAGCACAGCCAATGTGAAGCCTCCTCTGAAAAGCTCCAGAATAGAAAATATGCTCATACAGAGAGCAGAAAATTTGTCCTTAAGACAGATTTTTCACTCCATACAGAGATAGAAAAGGGAGCTATGATTTTTTCTAAACCCATTAATTAGGTTAATTAAACCAGCTGTAAACTACAAAGGAACAAAAAAAACCCAAATAAAATGTATGAAGTCTAGCTTTTGTAAAAGAGTATCAAGTGACTTATACAGACAAAATGATGAAGTAAAGTTGATACCAAATAAAGACCAAAAACTCTTTCACATTATCATTACATTTTGCCACTACATGCTGTAGGAAACATACTTACGTGTGTTTGCATGCATGTAGGCATCTTTGTACATATACCAATACATGTACACTTGTGACTATAATGGTTAGGGCATGTGCTTATGAATTCTTTTTTTAATAATATTACCCAACTAAGAGTGCTCACCTTGTATATTAAGTGCCTATATTAACGGATCAGAATTTACCACCATTGGTTGAAAATTGTTGGCTATATTTATAAGCAAAAGGCTTTAAGATTTTTTAAAATACTTGACAGTTTTAATGATTTTCTAGAAAACTTGATGATTCCTTAAATATGGAAAATAGCAAGAATTTTTTGGCCAGAACTAACACTCTGGAAGCAAATACCCATTAAGCACAAAGAGTCATTCTCTGAACTGCATAGTCAGTCTTCTAAGTCAAAACTGAGATTTTTCTGTTGTTCTTCAGATAACAGCCTTACTTACTTCAAGATATTTGTTATCCTAGTTCTTGGCAGTTCAAAACGAAAATATATCCGGAACGCTCGAATCATAATGAGTGGTCGCGGAATACGTAACATGCCCCAAGGTGACATCTGGTCAACTATTTCAGCAATTTCAAACACCTAAAAACAAAATAATCAGGAGTTTTTCTTTATGACCCTGCCTGGTCCTGTATTTATTTACAGAACTCTATAAATATCAACACTATACATAATTCTTATTTTCATTTTCAATCATCTCTTGGTTTAAGTCTTGGTAAACCCTTTAATCCACTTCTAAGTTGTCCTAATGAAATTCCAAAAATATACTATATTTGCAATGCTTGTGTCTCAAACAACTCAAGAAGACTGTGCAAGCTTGTGTCAGCTGCTGGCTTCTGTCTAATTTTCCCCTACAAGTTTCCCACTACTTTGTTAAAAGTTAATAATTTACATTTTTAAATACGAAAATAAGTATCTGTTAATGTTGCACACCACTAAGGTTTTTACTATGATATAAAAATACATATACACAGATTTCCTTATGAGTTGCAACATGCTTAAAAATTCTCCATTTAATTCCAAATGCATGTGAAAACTGTACATGTTCTTCTCTGAGACTCCACTTACAACACAAATTTCAGCCAAACCACAGAAGAGGGAACCATTTCCTTAATACATTGACAGATTATGCACTCCATAAAGACTATTTAGCTTAATGATTGGGTGAAAATGTCTTGTTTTAATCCTTGTCTCTCATTCTCTGAGAGTAACTGCTTAATTTAGCATTTGCTAAAAGTACTAAAAATTGCAGGGGGAACCTGGCAACACATAAACTGGGAAATCTACAGTGCTTATCTGTAATGATCAGCCTTCACTCTACATGTGTAAATGATGTACAAAAATTTCCCCTGTGTATAAAGCAGAAAATTACAGTGTGTCTTAAATTTGTCAGAAGTGGATGAGTTATGCGTGACAGCAATCACTATAGAACTTTTACAGTCCTTACGCTATTGCAGCCCCAGCTGCACAGTCTTCAGTCTGTTCATACACAAAACCTGGCTATGGCTAAGGACCGACTGGTTTGCAGGACATGATTTAGCCTGTACTTTGACACTCCACTCTTTTTTGCAACATGTCCAAGTTCCCTTCTTTATGAAAATTTAGCAAATTGTTTCCAAATTTATTTATTATTATTTTGGAAAAAGTTTTTTAGGTGTGGGCCATATTAAACAAAACCCCTCCACTCACCATATCAATATGCCTACAGCATGGCAAACATCTACTACTGGAATCATTCTCCCTTTCATTGCCTAAGCTAGTCACCATGGCATCCTACTAGACTCAGCCGAAGGAGATGACCACAACTGTCACATGGAGTAAGAGATAAATGGCTTTCTGAAGATCCTTTTATTTCCTTTCGACTACGCAGAGCGTTTATAGTAACAAGTTCCAGATTGATGTATAGCTTCTCAATAAGAAAAATTAAACACGATAAATTCTACTACTAATGTAGGTATGCTGCAATGTGCAATTACGGAGCTATTGAATTCAGCACAGTTTTTTAAAAACAATTTGACCCATGTACAGCTATACTCCTACAACTCATAATTACTTGGCTGTGCCGTATATTTTTTGCAATTAAGGAACTATTCATTGAAAAAGTGAAATAATTACCTGTAAAACCAGTGACACCCAAAGACAAAAGACCATGAATCCATCAAACACACACCAACGATCCTTTATGTAGGAGCTATCACCCTACAAGAGAGAGAAAAGCTAAAAGGTTAATTGTTGTTGTTTTACTGTCAGGGTTTACAAATATTATAAACTAAAGTTCTTGGAAGAATGAAAAGCTTTCTCTGTACTGATTTTAAAATGCTGCTTTTTAAAGACTCCAGAAGCCTTGTATCTGGGCTAGAATACGCTGGAAACATGTAAACACATCCTCTGGATGAATAAATGGTAGCTTCATTCTTGTGCGGTACTTCTCCTCAGCTTGTGTCAAAAAGAACTTATAAACAGACTTATTATTTACACTTTAATGTAAACCAAAAAAGCACACAAAAAATGAGCATTGGTCTCACTTTTCCACTGTATTGCCCATTACAAAATACTTGCATAGGAAGGAAAGTGTAAAATGCTACCAATCTAGGTGTTGCATCTGGCCATTCAATTACTTCAATATTGTTCAACAGCTTTACCTAAATCAGTATCATTTACCTAAACAGCTTTACCTAAATCAGTAACCACCACGTCATCACGGTGTAGGCTTTCAAGTTTCTCTGGACATCTCCTGAGCAACTCTTTACCATCTCAAAATGACAATTCATTCTTTAGACTTCATTAATAACAGGTGCAGTGAACTTTTCAACACTGACATTATTGGCACTCCTCAATTGTCTAGCACAAGGATTCAGAGCACACCTTTGCACTACTGACTAAAAAGAAACTCAAGAAAGAAAACTGACCACTGGATCCTTGATAACTCATGTGCCTTCCCTACCTGTTCTCTGGCTCTGCTTTAGATTTCTTCAACTAGCTCTCTAAAATAACAGCTGAGTGTTGTTTTGGCGACAGTCCAATCCAGATATCACTCATAAAAGTCAGCATGGAGAAAACAGCATCCAAGCTCAGTTTCCTCTGTACTACAGTATTCTCAACCACGGCTCCAGCTTGCATGCTTAGACATCCTCATGTCTCACACCATTCCCAATGACACGCAACACAGGCTCTCCCCTTCAAACTACTAAAACACTTCTTTGGAGGGCTGATAATGCCTCACACTTTGCTTCACTGAACTGAAAAAAATCTACAT
Source organism: Pterocles orientalis (assembly GCA_011057875.1). Taxonomy (NCBI): domain Eukaryota; kingdom Metazoa; phylum Chordata; class Aves; order Pterocliformes; family Pteroclidae; genus Pterocles; species Pterocles orientalis. The sequence goes on from WKFP01013664.1 coordinate 235,001, forward strand.
TTATTAGGTAGGTTACAGCTGAGAGTTAGATAGTTTCATGCACCACATGGAGAGCAAAGTTGGGGACCGCATGTATATAGATGCAGCTTGCTGAAAGGGAGACTAGGCAAGACCAGACATAAGGAAAGTGGATATCCCAGGTTCACGTAAAAACATACGCAGAGGCATTGGCAGTGTATCTCAGGGCACATAAACACCCCTTTCCAAATGAGGTTTCTCCCAACAGATTAAACACACTCTCCCCTGCCTTATACATTCTCTTGTTCCTTTTCTCTGATTAGTGTTCTTCCAGATACAAGCAACAGTGTTTGATATCCACTTTTCACAGGTATAACTGTAGAAAAAACTACTGTTGAGTCTCAAGAATCTTGAAGATATTACTAGACTTAGGCTGTTATGGGATTCCTGGCTTGATACCCATTGTTTCTTATCTCAGTGACAGTTATTTCAGTCAACCTGTACTTTTTTTTTAATGTCTCAGCATTTTCATTTATTCTAAAAGCACAGACAAGATATTCTGCTTTAATCTAATATTTTCAATGACATATATTATCCTAAAAATGATTTATCATTCCTTGCAGTAAGTGACAGCAAGATATATTGTGTAAATAGAGATAAAATAAGGGGTTTTTTTAAAGTTTTATTTGAGTTGCAAAAGATCTTCAGGGCAGAAGTGAACCAAGTAAGATTATAAGGAAAATACAGTAAGTGACTTTAAAATCAGAAATAGAGGAGAGAGAACTTCAACAGTATTTTCAGACAGGATTTTCGAACACATAAGGATGTTAAAGTTCTCCTCAATCCAACAATTAAGAGAAGGAAGACTGTAAACCAGGGAAGCAACACAACAGGAACTTTTGCACAGGAATTTTAATTTGACTTTCCTGAAGAAATCAGACTTAGTTCCCTAAGTGAAGTCTGAGCTAATCAGTAACTCTTCACTCTGGGCTAAACAAACTCAGCTGTTTCAGTGGTTATGTTCAGTGAAGCAGACACATGCTATTTCTTTGTGGAGATCAGCCACCAACATCCTAAATCTCTTACTAGTCTCTCCTCTCACTCTGTTCCCTCTTCATGAACAAATCTTTTGTATCAACATGCAACCTGAATACTTCAACATTGGTTCTGAACTAAGATGCTGATTGGTCTTTCTCTCACTGAAGAAGTCTTTGAAACTTACCTTGTTTTTCTCTTAAGCACCCTTTGTCTAAAGTAAGAAGTTTTCCCTGTACAGATCTGAGAATGAGCTCATGCTGTATTCACACTCCTCTGAATAACCCATCAAGTACCCACTAAAAGCCAAATCTTTTTTTAGAAATTGCTTTTTCTCTCCCCAACATGTGTGGCATGATTGAAGCAGTGGTGCTATGTTCTCCTTACAAAGATGTCATGACCTTTTCCAGTCTTCTCACCAGTCAGGCTGCTCCACCATCTCACTTCTCTCATTGTCACATCAGGCCACCTTCCCCCCTGATACATATTCCCTGTCAGGGAGGCTTCCAGCGGATCCCCCATGGAAACTTAGGGCATCTGAATTACATCTGTAGAAACTACTCATTTGGGTGGAAGTTCTGGCCCTTTCCATTTTGCATGTAGGGAGGTTTTGGCTAAATCCTTTTCATGTTTGTCATTTGGCTGTCAGAGGTCATGATGGGGAATATTTAATGCATTTACACTCTGTTGGCAAATGGGATGCTATTTGCAGTTGAAAGCATTTTTGAGGACCATGTCCTGCTTAATCTGAAAAATCAGAATATATTTTTTAGTATGAACCTTGATATTAACTTCTAGTGCTTCTTCCATGAAAAATCTCGTTCTGACTAAAGACAGGCTAGCATTCACATATTAATAGCAACGAACAGTGAGTTTCATTCACATTTAAAAAAAAAACTTTGAGCTGAAATTCCACACAGTCAATGGCAGCCTGTTCTTAGACTTGGAAAGGAATACAGATACATGAAATTTAAATACATCTGGTGACATCTTACTTAAAATAGCTGAAGTATTGCAATGTGTTAATCCTTCACCCTTTTTTCATCACATCTGCTGAAATTTGAGAATTATTGATGAGGTTTGTTTTAGCATTTTTTTTGTGAATGCACTACCCCAGACCATTTACATTATGGTTTATAAGTCTTCTAAATGTGGTCTAAACATTTGCAAAAGATGACAATTAGTACTGTAGACTAGGAACCTCGTACTGAAACTAATCCAAACCTCTTACAGTCATTAAAGTTGCTGACTCCCTCCTGCCTACAGTGGACAGTGGATTCTTTAATGTGCATAGCAAGTCCCGAAAGTTGCTCCAGCAGCGTGCCTTACAGTCTATCTAGACAAGAAAATCATTTGCTTCTCACAGAGCAGTGGATGCCAGTCCACTTACACACTCCACGATGGCAGGCTTGGCACAGCCTTTGGAAGGCTTTTGTGCAGTAAACCGTGCTCCCACTTAATGCCTCTCCCAGGGAAACTAAGGGGCACTGCTTTAACTCAGTGGACTGGCTAACAGCTATTAAACACAAAGGATTTTAAGACACATAAAAAACCTGAAGTCCAAAGCAGTAATACTGCTTAGCTGTTAAATGGATCAATCTTTTCTTTGCTAATTACAGTCTTATTCATTATGTTGTAATACCCTTCCCAGTCTTTTCCCTCAGTATTTATTTAAGACAGGTCAGCACCACCGTTAGGATAGTACACAACCATGGAAACGGTTTTCTTGGTAAACAACACGTGGAATGGATCAAAAGTCAGCCTCTGTTAGAGACGTTAACCTTAATTATGAAATTTGCATCCCAAAAGAACAGACAAGCTTGACATAACAGTCTGTAATTAAAATATTCTCTTCCCTATAAGAAATTAATTTTCTATGGCAATGTTGCCATAACTAAGGAAGAATACTTCAAGTTCAGCATTAGATCTTGGTGTTTCTTTACCTATTCAAAAATAGGACCAATAAATAAATCTCCTCCCTTCTCCCTACATTCTCCTCATTTCACCAGGTTTTTTGCCTAATTTTATCACCATTACATTGAGTACAAAATATTCACTCGGTTCTTCACTTCTTGTTTTCACGTACAATACTAATACCCCAATAACAGCACAGAGGGGCCATAAGATACACTTTCTCAATTGTAACCAGCACATTAAAGATAAAACACCAACTGCCAGTATTAGGTGCCCTAAACAGCTGTTAACACAAGTTCACAGAAAGAAACAATTTTATAAGACCTAACTCACTGGAAATGTGAGTCAAAACACAATACAGACAGAATCACAGACAGAAGTAATAACACTTGAGGTAGTCACTCCATGAGAGCCATTACAGTTTAACTTACACCAGAAGGGATGACTAGCCAGACTGTAATTTTTAAATAAAATATTATTCCATTATTAACTTTGCTGAAAAAAAATACAAAATCAACATCCAAACTGCATAAAACAATCTGCTAGAAGATTATTTCTGCTAATTTCATTAAGCAATTTCTCTGATGGTAATCAGATTTATCATCATCTGCTTTGGAAAGGAGTCCTGTATTCTTGGGTCTGTCATTAGGTGACCCATAGTCTCCCATTTTTCGACACAGTCACTGACAAATAGGATAGCTGAAAGATGGTACAAATGTGAAGAGACCAGTAAGCTCAGTAACAACCAGCTACTTTGCTATTCCATCATGGTCACTGGATCCTGTATGTGATGGTGGTAAACAAAACATATCAACAACTCAGATCACCCTGTGGGTACTTTGTGGAGCACTACAAATAAGCATTAAGGGGTGGAGGCCGACATTTACTGGCATTTTAAGGAGCAGCATAAATGCACTGCAGGAAATAGAAGGAATAGAGGGAATCAGAATTTAGGAGTATTTTTTCCCCCTTTGCTATGCTCATTATGCAAAAAGAGCAAGCTAGAAGAAAGGGCACAGCTGAGTTAAGGAAACAAGAATCACATCCCTCTGCCATTCCTGAATCACATCCCTCTGCCATTCCTGAATCACATCCCTCTGCCATTCCTTTACTCCAGTGGAGCACCATGCCTAACCTCTCTTTGTCCCTCTGCAAATGGAGATAAAGATATACATACACACACAGAGGGTATGTATCTCCTACCCGGTCACATGTACACACATCCCTTACATTTCTGCCTCAACTTCCCACTTTCCCTGTTTCCCTAAAAACCTGCAGTTTACAGGTCTGTTTAGTAGCAGTATGGACAACCCAGTTCAGTCCTCAACCTCTCAAATACTTCCAACATTTCCCTCACACAGAAAAGAGAATTAAGAGACACAGCCTGATCAAGAAGAAAAGCTGCCTTTGACTTCTGTTCTGAATTCTCCTCTTCTGTGCTCCCAAAATAAAACTATCTCTTAGATGTGCTCTTGTGTCAAAACACTAGTCCCCTTCTTCTTCAGAGTTTTGCAAGTCCTCAGCTGTCCTCAGGACTGACTGCAGTGGGATCTCAGACAGATGACTCTCAGCCACAATACCCACTTAAAGTCTGCCTTCTACTCTGCGTGACATAAAACAATTCAACCTGAAGGATTTTATTACACAACAACCAGCAAATTATATACAAGCCACCTTTTAATGCAAAGTACTTCAGTAAGTGTAAAATGATGATCCACAAAGGAAATGAAGGAAACTGTGAGTGATTGCTTAGATAAGACCATGTTAATAACCAAAGAAAACCCAGCATACTTTAACACGGCTGGTCACCTCCAAGTTAGCCTTCTGCAACAGCGATAGTATCACTTCAAAATGGACCAAGAGGATTTTTTGTTTAAGGTTTGTACTTAGGAAAAAAAAAAACAGGTGGGAGGGGCACAGCTTCTTATTTCTGTATGTTTTCCTTTTCTCATAAAAATGTCTTCATTCACAGTGAAATAACTTATTTAAAATAAATTCACATAACAGCAATTGATTTGAAACAGCCAATGGAATTGGAATTTCTGTGTGAAGCTTAACTCTAAACGGTATAGTGGTGTAATATTACTTTATCATCACTGAGCTAAACAAGTTCAATTTGTAACTACTCATGTATTGTACTGAACTGCTCCATCATCAGCTGCTTCCAAGTAACAGATTACATAGAGCATAATTTATCTTTGTCATAACATGTAATGTAATATCTAGAGTAATCTTGTATTCCATGCTAGAAAAACCTTGGAAAAATCACTTGATGTTACAGCACACAAAACAAAGTTACTCTATTTGTAATTTAAAAAATGTAAGTCAGCTCTTTGTCATCCTTTGGATTAGACGGTGTTTCCGTGCACAAGACAGACACATAACAGACACAGTCCCAGACTCTCATTACAAAAAAGCTATAATCACTGCAGAACCACTACTTCATCATTTGCAATAATCAAAAAATATATATTTTTAAGTGAATTGGTTGAGATTTACAGATTATTTTACAAATCACCAACGAAGATGTAAGGCTATTTTATTAATTAAAGAACAGTCTCAAATATACCTTTAAGGCACACTAGATTTTTATTAATTTATGTAATTAACTTCAACAAACATAGTATTTAACTTTTCATACTGTAATAGAAGGTTTTTAAA
>WKFP01013665.1:29507-39821 GCA_011057875.1 Pterocles orientalis
CGGTACGGCTCGGTATGGCTCGGTATGGCACGGTACGGCTCGGTATGGTTCGGTACGGCACGGTACAGCTCGGTACGGCTCGGTACAGCTCGGTACGGCTCAGCACGGTTCGGTACAGTTTGGTATGGCTCGGCACGGCTCGGTACGGCTCGGTACGGCTCAGTATAGCTTGGTACAGCTCGGTACAGCTTGGTATGTCTCGGTATGGCTCGGTACAGCTTAGTACGGCTCGGTATAGCTCGGTACAGCTCGGCACGGCCCGGTACGGCTCGGCATGGCTCGGTACAGCTCAGTACGGCTCGGTACGGTACGCTGCAGCAGGGTGCGGCTCGGTATGGCACGGCTCTCTACAGTATGGTGCAGCTTGGCACTGTATGGGATAGGATGGGACTGCACAGTACAGCACAGCACGGTACAGTATGGCACGGCTTGGTACAGCACAGCTCCATACGGCACAGCTCGGTATGGTAAGGTACAGTATGGTACAGCTCCATATGGCACAGCTTGGCACAGTGAGGTACAGTATGGCTCAGTACGGCATGGTATGGCTGAGTATGGTGTGGCACGGCTCGGTACAGCATGGTATGGCTCAGTATGGTGTGGCATGGCTCGGTACAGCATGGTATGGCTCAGTATGGTGTGGCACGGCTCGGTACAGCATGGTATGGCTCAGTATGGTGTGGCATGGGTTCGTACAGCACAGTTTGGCACAGCACAGCTCAGCATAGCACTGTATGGCACGGCTCAGCACGGTATGGCTCAGCACAGCACGGCTTGGCGCAGCACAGCTCAGCATAGCACCATACGGCACGGCTCAGCACATCACGGTTTGGCACAGCACAGCTCAGCACAGCACCGTACGGCATGGCTCAGCACGGTATGGCTCAGCACAGCATGGCTTGGCGCAGCACAGCTCAGCACAGCACCGTACGGCATGGCTCAGCATGGCACAGCTTGGCATGGCTCAGCACAGCATCCCAGGCTGGCAGGGTGCAGGATCACGGCACAGGACTGGGTGCAGGGAGTGTAACTGGGTGCAGGCACATGGCTGGGTGCAGGTGACGGGGCACAGGGTGCACGAGGACACGCAGGGTGAAGGCTGCAGGGCATGCGAGTGCAGGGTGCAGGGTGCAGGTGCCCCCAGGGTGTAGGGCACGTGAGGGGGTGCAGGAGGCAGTGCCCAGGATGGGTGTGGGGCAGTGCTGGGGGACAGGGGACACCCCTGCCAAGGGACGTGCTTCTGGCTCCTGCTCCCCACGAGGTGCAGGGTGACAGCGGCACACGGTGTGGCTCCAGCCCAGGGGCACGAAGTGCCCAGCTCCCAGGTGGCTGTCCCACAGTGGGGGGACCCCAGGGGAGCTCGGCTGGGCTGGTTGGGGGAGCTGGCGGAGGGACAGGGCTGGGTGGGGACAGTGACATTCCCCAGGGGGGAAGGAGTTGCAGCGGGGTTCGGGCACAGCCAGGAGCAGCAGAAGCCAGCTGAAGGAGCTGGAGTCTTGAGGGAGATGATTTCCCACAGGAACATGGCATGGGGGGACAATGACATGGCACAGAGCCGAGAGTGGGCTCTGTGACACCAGCAGGTCCCTGCGGACCCGTGGAGAGGGCAAGACGGTCCCAGCAGAGCAGAAAGGCCAGCCAGCCTGCCGGGAAAGGTCAGCTGGAGCAAACTACCGCTCTGCTCATGATGAGCTTCCCATTGCCATGACGGCAGGAGCACAAACCCCCGTCTCAGCTCCATTAACCCATGAGCATAAACCGAGCCCGACCCCAGAGCCGTGCTGGCAGGGCTGGGAGAGGGACGGAGCCTGTGCGAGGGCGCCTGTCCGTCCCACACGGCCAAAGAGCTGCCCCAGGGCTGGAGATCCCCAACAAAGCTTCTGGGATGGTGACCACAGCGCCATGGAAGGGCGATGCCCTCTGATGCCCGTCCCGGAGAACCCGAGCAGTGTCAGCTCCCACTTTGGGGATGGAAACAGGAGAACAGAGCTGGACAGTTGGGAAACGCAGCCCTGTGTGGTTCCCCAGGGTTTGGGAAGGGGCAGGATGGATGCAGGAGATCCCAAACTCCGTTCATCCCTTGGGTAACTCAAACGCACCATTGCTGGGGCAGGAACACGTTGCAGGGCGTCAGGAGCACGGTGCTGGCCTCAGCCCCCGCTGGATCCACGTCTCAGGAGAGCCGCATGGCTCCGGCCCCTGGAGCAGCTCTTGGCTGCGATGCCGATGTCTGGGTCTGGCTTCCTGCGCCGACAGGTGAGGTCTGAACGCGACAGTTACCCTGTAATCACGCGGCTTTGCAGCCTGCTTGGGAAACGGCTCCAGAGGGAGGAAAGCTGCGTGTGCTGCCCGCTGCGGTGGGTCTGTGCTGGGCTGAGCCGGCTGCCGGCTTTCCTGCGCCGCACACCCCTGCCAGCGCCTGCGGACACAGCCAGGGCGGCACCGTCGGGGATGGGAGCGGGGAGGACGTGCGGCGTTTGAAGGCGGCGATAACCCAACCTGCAGGATTCATGGGAATAGATTTGAATTATAAAGCACAAAGCCCTTTGCTTTGGGTAAAACTGTAATTAATATGAAATCAAGATGTAATTAAAAGCTACCGTCTTGGAAAAAATCAAACAAAATCCAAGTGTGTATGTGCATTGGGGAAATATAATTAAAAATGAAAGAAATAGGAAAAAAAAACAAAAACGAACAGGTTGGGAAATGGTTGCAGACCACTATGGGGGGTTGGATTTCCCAGCTCTCTGCCACCCTCGGCATCGAAGCAGGATGTGTCCCAGTGAGATGGCTGCGGAGCTGGGATGGGGGCAGAGCTGGTCCCCAGCCATCGCACCATCGCACCATCGCGGTGATGGTTTCCCCCTGGTTTTTCTTCTTCGGTCAAACCCTGGCCGTGCGCAGTGTCACGGGCCACTCGCTGCTCCCAGACTTTCCAGTTCCTCACAACACCCCGGCCAGTCCCGTGAGCCCCCACCGAGACTGGCACTTGCGGGGCTGCAGAGGCAGAGATCGACTCACAGAGTGTTTCTTAAGGCTCCTTTTCCTTTCTGGAGTCTTCTTCATTAATATTTTAATTAAAACCAATTCTCTGAGCAGACAGCATTAACTCGGTGTACCTCATGGATGAGGCGAGCGCGGCTCTTTGCAGCCAGTGACCCAGCGAGGCCACAGAGACCCGCCGGCAGTACCGATAACAGACCGTCACTGTCCCATTGCCACCCGTGGGTGACAGCGACCCTGCCACAGCGTGGGACTGCACGGACGCAGGGCTCCGTGACACATGGACACGGGTACCAGCCTGTCTGCAGGGAGCCAGGGACACTCGGGGAGGAGGGGACATCCTGGTGGTCCTCAACCCCCCCGTTCCCAGGACACGTGCTGGTTGCTGGAGCTCAGCTCAGCCCCCGGGGCTGCGCGGTGCAGAGCTCAGAGCTCAGGGACCAGGGGATTCCCCCTCACCTCCCTGCCCCATCCCACACACCCTTTATCTCTTTGTACCTGGCTAAACAACTCCTTTTCTCCTTCCCTGCTTCTCTCCAAGATGTGTGGAGGCAGGCCTTTCCCTTTCCCTTTCCCTTTCCCTTTTCCTCTTTTCCTTTTCCCTTTCCCCTTTCCTCTTTTCCCTTTTCTCTTTTCGCTTTCCCTTTTCCTTTTCCCTTTCCCTTTCCCTTTCCCTTTTTCCCTTTCCTTTTCCCTTTCCCTGACGGATGTCCTTTGCTGACTGGGGGCTCCCCCAGCTCTAGCACCAGGACTCACTGGGGGGGGCAGAGGGGACACCCGCTCCCCCTCTTTGATGTCCCCCTCCAAAACCTGGGGCTGCCACAAACTTGACAATGGCATTGGGGGTTTAAAGCGATTCAGAAATGTGACTCTGGAACAGTTTAACTCGCTGTCCCCAAGCGGGACCCGGCGCCTCACCTTCTGCCCGTGCTGCTGGGAAGGGTTTCGCCTCGCCTTCTGCCCGTGCTGCTGGGAAGGGTTTTCTCCAGCTCTCGTCCTGCTTCCTCACCCGCTCCCGGGGCCAGCACTGCAATAAAAACCTCCGGCGGCCGATTCCAGCGCGTAGCGTTTCCAACGTCTGCAAACAGAAGCTCGCCTCCCCGGGGCTGTTCACCTGCTCCCATCCTGCTCACCACGAGCTACCCCCAACCCTCTGCGGGGCACGCTAACAGCAGGAAGGATCAGATGAGATGCAATGGGGAAAATCCCTGTGGGAATTCCCGGCTGCTGGAAGCTTTTATTCCCCCCAGCAACGCCGGGCTGCCTGCAGCTGGTGATTCCTCCCCTCAGGCGCTCCAGCCTCCTCCTGTCCCCTTCCCCGGGGGCAGCACCCTCACCCCCGAGGGCAGCGGGGCCACACTGGGCTGTTCCACCGCCTGTGAGCAGAGCCAGGCTGGGAGCGGGGAAACGCTGCGGCTGTGGGAGAGGGGGGCTGCAGCCAGTCCCGGGGATGCTGCACCAGGGAAAGGCCTGGGAGACGGCGGATGTCCTGCAGCGGGGCACAGCCATCGCCATGGCCCAGGCCCGGCTGGTCTGTGGGGTGTCTGTACCCCCAGCGGTGTCCCCTCAGGCCCTGTGGGGGTGGCTGTCCCCCTCCCAGGCCGGCAGTGTCCCCTCAGGGCCTGTGGGGGTGGCTGTCCCCCTCCCAGGCCGGCGGTGTCCCCTCAGGCCCTGTGGGGGTGGCTGTCCCCCTCCCAGGCCGGCAGTGTCCCCTCAGGGCCTGTGGGGGTGGCTGTCCCCCTCCCAGGCCGGCGGTGTCCCCTCAGGCCCTGTGGGGGTGGCTGTCCCCCTTCCAGGCCGACAGTGTCCCCTCAGGCCCTGTGAGGCGAGGCCCTTCTCCTGGCCGCCACGCTGTGGCTGCAGCCTGGGCCTGGGCCGCCCACCCCTGTCCCCCCCCACACTCCCTCTGTAGAGCACATTACCCTCTTCCCGTGCCCTTACCCAGCGTGTCCCCCGCGTCCCCCGCCATCCCACCTCACCCCATCCCGCCCCACACAGCGGCTGCCAGCCTCCCTCCCCAACATGGCAGCCCCCACCTCCGCCACTACCAAGATGGAGGAAGAGTGGGCGGGACCACGCCGAGCTTTCAGCCAATGGGTGGAGGTATCCTCCTGCAGCGCCAGCCAACGGCGGCGCAGGGTGTGCAGGACCACGCCGCGCTTTCAGCCAATGGGCGGAGGCGTCCTCGCCGGCGTCAGCCAATGGTGGCGCAGGGCGGGCGGGTTGGTTTGGCGGGAAGCGACGGGGCCGCCGTGATGGCGGGGCCGGCCGGGAGGACATGGCGGGACTTGCTGGGTACGTCCGGGCTGAGGCGGCGCCGGGGCTCCTACGAGTGAGCTCTTAGCCTGGCGCTTCCCGCAGGGACAGCGGAGGGGAAGGGAGGGGTGAAGGTCCCCTCTGTGCCCTCATACACCCCCCGCCTGGCCTGTGCCGTGCTCTGGGCTCCTGCAGCCCCTCACCTCAGCCCCTCGCCTCAGCTTCTCAGCCTCTCCTCAGCCCCGCTGCCCCTGCTCCACTCAGAAATTCTCTCCTGAAGGCTGCTGGCCTTCCTGGGGCCCTGCCCTGGCTCCTGACCGGGGTTGGGGGTGTCAGGGCAGCACTGTGGCAGCGTTGGGCTCGAGGCCGATGGCTGGCAGCGCCTGACAGGGCTTTGGCTGCCCTGGGCAGCTTGTGCTGGAGGCCGCGGGGCTTCGTCTGTGGAGCTGCACGGAGCAAATAATACAAAACCATTCTGCACTGCTCCTGTGCTGCTGGCTAACGAGGGTCTGGCTGGGGCTGCCTTTGCCCTCTCTTCGCAGCAGAGAGAGGGAGGTGTCCTCGGGGGGGCTGTCACAGTGAGCTGTGGTTGTAAAATAAATCCAAACTTCTCAGCAGGGAGAGCCAGGAAACGAAAGAGTGCCTTTGGGAGCGGAGCAGAGCTCCAGGAAGCGGCTCTTCGCCTTCTGGATCACCATCAGAACCTGAATGACCTCCTCCTGGAGGTAGGAGCGAGCGGTTTGGGGTGCAGGGGTCAGGCGGGGAATCGCAGGAGATCCCAGCTGGAGCTGGGTTCCCCCAGGGTCCTTCCCGGGGCAGCTGCAGAATGAACGTCCCAGGAACGTGTTTTTTTCATAAGTGAAAAGAAAAACCAGCACTGTAGGAGTAAGCTGAAGTTTAGAGGACTGTGTTGCAGAGATGAGTTTTTTTTTTTCTTTATTCCTCTATGTTTTATTGTAACTATACATATGTCTCTTGTAATGTGTCCTGGAATCTGGTTTACTGTGACCGTGTGGGAGCTTGGCGTTAATTTCACTTCAGTTGCTCCAGCCCCCAGTGTGCTTTAGAGGGAGGAGGCTTGTAAATGTGTGTAATAGACATCTAAGAGTGTGATGGTTTTGTTTGGCTTCCAGGTGGAAGATTCAGTCAAGCCAGCTGGACAGGATGGTGCAGAGCACCAGGAAGTATCGTCAGAATCGTTTATAGGTGAGTAAAAGAGTATCTACTGGAGACAGATGGAGGAAAGAACTTTATGTACTGAATTTCTGTCTGTTAAATGCAATCCCATTTTCACTTTCTGGTCTCCCATTTGGCTGCTCATTTCTTACTTGTCTGGTGATGACGCTGCTGCCAAGGTCTGTTTCTTAAATATTTTTGATTACTTGAAAGTGTTACTGTGAGCTCCACAAGACTAAAATACAAAAATCTGCTTAGCAAGGATATTCCACTGCTGCCCCTGGTTGTTCTGCTCCTGTTTTAGTACAGCAAAGGGACGATGCCTGGAAATAAAAATGATTTGCAACAAATGACATCTGTGCTGGAAGGGGACTTGGGACTTGTGTCTTCACAGTCCTGTGTTCAAACCCTTTTTTCTCCCTTGTTGTCAGCTTTCTGCCTTTTTTTTTTTTTTTTTAAGTCTCTGTTCTGCAGGAACAGGCCTCAAGACTGGGTGTACCCACAGCAATCTTGGCAGCCAAAAATGCTGTTACCAACATCGAGCGGATCTGCCGGGCTTCTGCAGACCCCTCCCAAGTCCCACTGCTGAGCCCGGACCAAAGAGTAAGTGAAAAGGTTGACATCTGGTTTATCAAGAAAACAGTAATGTTAGGTTTGATTTTAAACCCAGTTCATCTGTTCTGAGGAAGTCACCCAAACACGTAGGACCTCTGTGGCCGATTATTCATTTATGCATCCGATACGCTCACAGAATTACGGCGTTCTCCTACTCAGGAAAGCGGCTGGTTTTGACAGCTTGGAAATAAAGTTTTCTGTCTTGTCGCTGAAGCGCAGCGTTGCACAGGTCTCTCTAAGTGAATCCTGTGTCATCACCCCTGGTGTACCTCAGGCTTGGTCTCTTTAATCCATGTTTCCATCTTTATCGATCATTTGTGGTGTAGCCAGGCGCGGCGATGGCCGTTGTACAAAAGCTGTGCCGTGGCTGCTGGCTCGAGCCCGCTCTGAGGAGCTGTCGGGCGTCGCTGCTGCCAGCCTGGCTGCCTTTGGTTCAGCTTCAGATGAAAAGTTCAGGCCCTCCAGTGAATTCTCTTTACCATTCAATCCTTTAAAAAGCAGTAAACAGGGAAAAGCAACAAATTGTTTTTCTAAGAATGTGCTATTTACAAAGGCAATTATTTCTGCTTCATTTCCGGGTGATTCCAGAAGAGGTTGTCTTGCTTGCTCCAAACGGTGAAGGATTTGCTGGCACACAATGTGTTCTGTCGCTCGCTCTTCTGTCAAGAACTGTGGAAAATGAAGGTAAGGACTCGCGGAGAAACGTCGCTGCATTACAGACCATTTGGGCTTCACCGGTGCAGTGTGGCAGTGTGTTTTCACCCCTCCTCCCCCACGAGGGCTGGGGATTGCTGTTCAGTGCACTAGTGAAGTGCTGTGGTTTCCGTTCCATTTCCCTCGGTGGTTTTTTTGGTGACCTGGAGCGGTCTTGCCACTGCTCAGCCCCACTCTGGTCGACTGCAGCCATGACTGTGGTCCTTCTGACCTTTCAAAAGCATGAACTTAATTACAAATGGTGGAGGTTTTGTTTCTTTTATTTTAAAGCAAGTTCACTGGGAGCTTCCTTGCCGCAGTAGCGGGATTTGCTTTTTCAAAGAGGACTTAAGAGAGGTTTGGGTGGGTGAGTTATTAAAATTGCACGGCTGCTTCTGAGAAACCGCCACAATGGAGGGTTGACAGTGCCTTGATGACCAAGCATTGGTTTTTGGGGGGCGAGACAAGTGGCACTCCTGCCTCTCCGAAGGGGGTGTCTGACTTTCCATTTGGGAACCAGCTAGGAAGGGCACGGCAGTACAGCGCCTGCAGCTGCAGCACGGTGATGGGATTAAACTGGTCTGAGGCAACACTGCCGTTAATAGAAGTTCTGGGGGCATCGTTTTCTTTCCTGTTTGGCTCCACCACCTTGCTGTTCTCAATGAAATACGCTCGTAACTCTCCATCAGCTGGCACATGGGTTTGCTGCCTGGGCTGAGCAATCCAGAGGGATCACCCGGGCAGCGCCGGAGCTCCCGGCTGGCTGTGGGGTCCCAGAAGTGCTTTGCCAGCGATATTTAGGGCGTCTTTGGTGTTCTGCTTCTCCACTCTATTTATCTGGGAATGGTGATAAGCCTGAGTGGGTTCATGCAGAAAATGGCTTGAGAGAAACGATAGATTTTAGCAGATAAAAGGCTGCATTGCCTCACAAGCGTGTTGTCTTGATTTCATTTGGGTGGTTTGTCTTCTTAAGATAAATGATGTCTGAGGGGAGTGAAGGACTCTCTGTGAGCGGGGCAGTTTTGATTGCTCGCTGCTCTGGTGGGAAAGAAGGAAGAGGCAGATCTGCCAGGATAAAGAGGCATGCTGTCGTCTCAAATATCAGACCCTGGGCTGAAAATAGAATCCCTGTGTTTTGTAGGCTGATTAAGATCTGCTTGTTCTCAGGCAGACATGGAGATCAAGTGCTGCTGTGTAATTGAGATTGTTACTGTAAAGAATTAGGTTGCCGCAGTTAAAGTATGTGGGTGAGTTTAGGGTCACGCTACCAGGCAGCTGCTGGTCGCTGCAGAAATCTCGTGGGGTTCTTCTCCTGAATGGCTTGTGTGCCCGGGACTCCTGGGTGCCTCTTCCTTCACAAGGCGTGAGGGTTTTGTTTCTGGCTTGGAGCCTTTCTGTATGGAGGCTGGAAGGAGCAGAAGCTGCTGCTGCACCATTTTCCCTGCCCGGTGCACCCTGGAGCCCTGTTTTCCTGGCACGGGACACCCTCCAGGAGGGCAGCGGGGAGGCCCAACGGGCGGCAGTTCCACCCGCACGATGTCCAGCGCTGGTTTTGCTGATGGTGAGCCGGGCGTTTAGGAGCAGGACCACCCGAGCAGCGTTGGGTTTTCCTCTGCGTCCAGCAACCTCTCTGCCCGTACAGCTGCAGTGTCTCCTGTAGTCTCCTCTTGGTAGATGGATTTGAGAGCAGCAAACTTGCTTCAGAGACTGATAAACAATTACCAGGCTAAGCAGTAATTCTCTAATCTGTTTCTGGATGTGAATTAACAAGGTGTGAAATTTAGTGGCGTTCCCTGTTTTCTGGGACATCCACTGCTCCTTAGAACAGGCAGCATCAGTGTTATTCCAGGGGGACAAAGAGGGAGGTGTTTATTTTTGGCCATGAAATGTAAAATGGTGATGCATCTACGACCCTGAGCCAGGCAAAACTTGTAGGAATGAAAAATCAAATATAATCTTTCCTCCTCTGGTGTTTCCTGTGTTGTAGTTCTAAAATGTTAATGAGTTCTGGGTAGTCTGAATAAACATAATTTATTTTTTGAATCTAGTTTATGTCAGCCAATGTTAATGTTAACTGCAAAATGCAGGCTACGAGCTAATTTGTGACATCTCGTTAGGACCCTCCCGTGCTGGAAGCTGTGTGGCACCTGCACAGAGGTGACATCGTGGGACTGGGAGAGCTGCTGGAGAGGTGAGCAGGGGTTTATAGGTTTGCAGATGTATTTAATCTCATAAAGCCTATTGAAAGGTAATCGGGGATTAGTCATGAACATTCTGGATTGAGAAAATAGCCAGATGCTGGCAAGCGATCAGCTTAGCAGGGCTGAAGAAGCTGCCCTGGGTTGGAGAGGTTACTCTGGGCTAATTAGCGCCGTTTAGGGTGCGGTGGCTGTTGTCTGATGGCTGCTGCCGCATCAGCCGCAACGCCAAGCGAAAGGGTTGGGTGAGAACCACGCTGCAGCCGTCCCAGGTGATGCTTTATCTCACGACGGCTGCGCGAGGGCAGTTCCCACGCTGTGGGGAGGCCTCGGTTACCCAGCTCCTGCGGTTCAGCCGGCCGTGCCTCCAGGT
>WKFP01013665.1:41899-79410 GCA_011057875.1 Pterocles orientalis
GCTGTCGTCTCAAATATCAGACCCTGGGCTGAAAATAGAATCCCTGTGTTTTGTAGGCTGATTAAGATCTGCTTGTTCTCAGGCAGACATGGAGATCAAGTGCTGCTGTGTAATTGAGATTGTTACTGTAAAGAATTAGGTTGCCGCAGTTAAAGTATGTGGGTGAGTTTAGGGTCACGCTACCAGGCAGCTGCTGGTCGCTGCAGAAATCTCGTGGGGTTCTTCTCCTGAATGGCTTGTGTGCCCGGGACTCCTGGGTGCCTCTTCCTTCACAAGGCGTGAGGGTTTTGTTTCTGGCTTGGAGCCTTTCTGTATGGAGGCTGGAAGGAGCAGAAGCTGCTGCTGCACCATTTTCCCTGCCCGGTGCACCCTGCACCCCTGTTTTCCTGGCACGGGACACCCTCCAGGAGGGCAGCGGGGAGGCCCAACGGGCGGCAGTTCCACCCGCATGGGAGCGATGTCCAGCGCTGGTTTTGCTGATGGCGAGCCGGGCGTTTTGGAGCAGGACCGCCCAAGCAGCGTTGGGTTTTCCTCTGCGTCCAGAGGCCTCTCTGCCCGTACAGCTGCAGTGTCTCCTGTAGTCTCCTCTTGGTAGATGGATTTGAGAGCAGAAAACTTGCTTCGGAGACTAATAAACAATTACCAGGCTAAGCAATAATTCTCTAATCTGTTTCTGGATGTGAATTAACAAGGTGTGAAATTTAGTGGCGTTCCCTGTTTTCTGGGACATCCACTGCTCCTTAGAACATGCAGCATCAGTGTTATTCCAGGGGGACAAAGAGGGAGGTGTTTATTTTTGGCCACGAAATGTAAAATGGTGATGCATCTATGACCCTGAGCCAGGCAAAACTTGTAGGAATGAAAAATCAAATATAATCTTTCCTCATCTGGTGTTTCCTGTGTTGTCCCTCTAAAATGTTAATGAGTTCTGGGTAGTTTGAATAAACATAATTTATTTTTTGAATCATCAGCCAATGTTAATGTTAACTGCAAAATGCAGGCTACGAGCTAATTTGTGACATCTCGTTAGGACCCTCCCGTGCTGGAAGCTGTGTGGCACCTGCACAGAGGTGACATCGTGGGACTGGGAGAGCTGCTGGAGAGGTGAGCAGGGGTTTATAGGTTTGCAGATGTATTTAATCTCATAAAGCCTATTGAAAGGTAATCGGGGATTAGTCATGAACATTCTGGACTGAGAAAATAGCCAGATGCTGGCAAGTGATCAGCTTAGCAGGGCTGAAGAAGCTGCCCTGGGTTGGAGAGGTTACTCTGGGCTAATTAGCACCGCTTAAGGTGCGGTGGCTGTTGTCTGATGGCTGCTGCCGCATCAGCCGCAACGCCAAGCGAAAGGGTTGGGAGAGAACCACGCTGCAGCCGTCCCAGGTGATGCTTTATCTCACGACGGCTGCGCGAGGGCAGTTCCCACGCTGTGGGGAGGCCTCGGTTACCCAGCTCCTGCGGTTCAGCCGGCCGTGCCTCCAGGTCTGCCTTGGAGACTCATTTATCCTGTAAAGATCAGTGCTGGGCTTGACGGGAAGTCTGGTGTTGCAGGAGCTGTGTGCTCCTGTCCTCACACCACCTCACACTGCAGTAAGGGCTGCAGACTAACCTCCAGAGAATAGTTATTCTAAGAAATTGATTCCCCCCCCCCAATACAGAGCTAACAGCTGAAACCAGTTATCCTTTGAGATGCTCAGCTTGTTTTCTTAAGGTGTTGAGGGACAATTACAGCGAACTTCCAGCTCTTTGCTATTGGTTTCCTTGTCTGCTAATGGGATGGGAAAAAGCCTGCAGTGCCCGCTGTACTTCAAATCTCAGGAAACTGAAGGGGTAGATGAAGAGCACCCAAGGGATAGATTAAGAGCTTAATTTTTAAAAGCATTTTTATCCAAGTGTCTTAGAAATAAGAGCTAAAGTCTTTCTTCTGGTAACACTTTCTAAAAGGAAATACTTGAATGTCAGAGATGAGGAAATACTTGAATGTACTATTTCCCATCTTTTTTTTTTTCTTCCTTTGGATGTGTTTGTTGTGGAATCTTTTTGTAAAGCAAATAAAGCTCTTGCTGGTCCAAATTAAAGACCTGAAATGCCACCTACGGGGCAGAGTCCTGCACAGATGGTTCTTTCCAAAGTCCAAGGGGATGCTGGAGCAAAACCCCAAGCCTTACAAAGAGCAGGAAGGGTTGAACTGAATGTGATTTTGTTTGTTCTCAGCAACCCGGCCGTCCCTGCTGCGGTGGAGTGGCTGTGCAGCAGCCTCTGCGGCCTCTGTGAGCAGGCGGAGGAGCCCCCCGGGGACGCGGAGCTGGCTGGGCGCATCCTCTCAGGCAAGGCACTCGCTGGGCGCTGGTGGAGCCGGGCTCAGGGCTGTCACACATTTTCTTACCTTGTTTCAGTGAGGAGAACACATATATTTAGTAAATTTAGTTGTTGTTTTTTTTTTTTCCCTTAAAAGAATTTCTATACCCGTTGAGTTATAGTATCACAAGAAAGTGTAATTGCAAAGCGTATGGGGCCAGGGATGATGTATTGAGAGTGTGATGCTCCTGCAAAGTGTCTGAGATGTTTTGGACCAGAAATATTAAACAGCTCCATTTCCCCCCGTCATTTTCTATTATTTATTTTGTGGTGTTGTTTAGAAAAAAATCACTCCACGGTTTGACTGAGGACCCACAGTCAGACCTTTGGACCAGTGCCCTTGGTCAGGCACAGCCCAGAAGAGTTCTGCAGCGGTAACAGAGCAAAAGACCTGAAAATTCTTTAGTCTTTATAATCCTTAAAGTTTCTGTGCCCCTTGCCATCCATTGTTCTAGGTCCTTTTGCCTGGGAGTAACTTTACTCCCAAGAAAAGAAGCGATTCCCGCTGAGCGCTGCAGTGAAAGAGGCTTTCAGACACTAGTGCTCCCGGGAGGGCCAGCGATCGTTACTGGAAGAGGATGCGGGAACGCTAATTCCTTCTTGATTTGCAGATTTTGCGATCGTGTTTCTTCAGAACGGCTTTCAGCAAACTTCCGAGCTGGGGAGGAAGCTGGAATTCAAGAAAGTCCCCCATGTAAGGACAAAAGGAAGCTTTTTACAAAGGGTTCTTTAAAAACCTCCTTCCATTGCATACCTCTGTGCCTCGCTGAGTGCTCAGAGCAACAAAGAGAGGGTGGTGGTCCTGGTGCTGGAGGGGGTGAGGAGGAAATGGTGGAACAAAGACGTTTTGGATGGAGAATTTCTCCAAGGTGAGGTGTCAAGGGCTTTTTAAGCTCTCCTGGTTTCACCGGGATTGCTCTCTTTCCATTTGAATGGGAGGCAGGGAACGCTGGTGAGCAGGGGAAATGCTGCTGTGTGTCTGAGCTGTTCCACCAGGAAGCCTGAGGCAAAGTAAAGCTTTAAATTAAGAGGAACAAAACTCTTTCTTTTGAGTCAATTTGCTTTCTCTGCATATAACTGTAGCTCTTTCAAACTCTAAAAGGTCTTAATTTGTCCATTTTGAACAGATCTGCCGTGCCGCCTTACAAAGAATGCTGACATGTGAGTGTTTTTGAGATTCCTTTGTGCAGTCACTGCTGATTCCTAGGCTGACCTCCCCTGTTCACTGCTAAATCTCCGAGGAGAAGCCCTCTGCCTGGGATGCTTCTCCTCTCTTGTGCATAATATTTATGTCACCGACACTGCGCCTCTGTTTTCCCTTTTGCTCTTGTAAAGTGTCTCCTGACGCCGCAGATAATTTCTTGCTTGTTATGCTCGTTCATTTTGGTGCTCCCAGCTGCAACATCAGGTTGATATCTGAGCTGATTTTTATCTGAGCTGATTTTTAACAACGCTGTCTGGAAGCAGTCCAGCCTGTCGCAGCACAGAGGTTAAGCTCGGAGAATTTTTTTCTGCTTAGTAAATTAAACTTTGAATTTAAAAAGTTATGTGTAAGCTATTTTGCTGCTTCATGGTTTGGATTTGCAAACCAACATTTTGTGAAACATTTTTTTTTTCTTTTATGCTGAGCAAAGACATCTAACGTGCACGTGTAGTCTTTAAACAGCCGGTCTTCAGGAACTGTCCCACGGCCAACGTGTCCTGGGCAGTCCTGATGCTGCTGCCGCGAGCTCAAGCGTAGTAATCCCCCTGCAGAAAGACTAAACACACGTGAGGGTTATTTTTGACTTGTGTCACAGATGATCTTCACGGTAGGTTTCTGTATCCGCTGTACGTGTTGGTACAATCTGCGTGGCTGCGGTTACTCCGTCTCCTTAGCGACAGCACTTTCCCACTGCTCTTGCTGGCGCGTTTCGGCAACACGCTGGGTGCTGCTGCAGAGGTTGGTGCTTTTCCTCTGCTGCAGGACGGCTGAAAACCAGGACGCAGCCCGGGGACGGCTAACCCCTCACCCCCAGTCCCGCGGGGAGCGCTGGCTGCAGGCAGATGCGCTTCTAAAAGGGGAAAGCTCTAAGAGAGAGGATTTATTATTTAATATGTATGAGTGTCATCTCGGGTGACACCTTGGCAGGGTCGATAGTTGAAAAATAACCCTTATCGGCACGGGACCGGGGGATTTTGGAGGAAGAGCAGCAGTCAGGCAGGAGTCGGAGCTATCCTGCTCTTCATTTGACCTTCACGTTCGTGCAGCCTGCGCTGCCGCTGGCTTGCAGTCTGCGTGTCTGAAAATGTATTGAACGAGTTTTATGTATGATATTTTTGTGCCTGTATGCTTTTGGGTCACCTTTGAGGGGTTTCACTTAGCTAATCGGCCATTTTGAGGAACATTAGGATTCTTCATGTAAAATAATTCCCAGCTAATGAAGAGAGGAGGAGAAGGACAGGCGGAGAGTGGCACGGGAGCACTGTGCTTCACAGCGATGGTTTTGCTGTATTGAACTCCTGAGCCCAAGGATAAGGAGGCTGATCTCCTTTTCTTTATTCTCCCCTACTTAACCTGACAGTATTCCTCAGCAGGGGAGGAGAGCTTTACACCTTAACCCGAGGGATGCCTGTCCTGCTGCCCCAGCTCAGCAGATTTCCTTTTCAGGGTTGCTTCGCTGAATGATCCCAATAAATAAATTCTTTTTAACTGTTAAAGAGGAAGGTTTTAGAGGTAGGATGGGACAGGAAAGAGAACAAGCGCTGCTGCAGCAGGCTGTGAGGGAGAGGGTCTCTGTTCGGGCTCTGAGCGGTGGAGGCTGATGGTCTCAATGTGCTGTGCAAGCTGCCAACCTGTTTGACCTCCAGCAGCCATTTCTGGGGCAGATCTAGCTTTTTGAAGGAATTTCTGCAAAGCAAATGTAACATGAGGCCCCGCTGCCGGTACAAACTGCAGCACTCGCAGCAGCGTGCTCTTTGTTTGGCCGGGGTGGTTCAGACCATTGTTTCCAGCCGTGGTGAATTCAAAGCTTGTGCCAATCCCTGCCTCCAGACAGAATTTTCTCTCCTGCAGCTTTGCAGCGTTCACCCTCGCACATCCACTGCACAATTAGGATTGGGTTTGGAAATTAAACACTAATTTATGTGCATTTTTAGGTGGCTTAATTATTAACACGTTCTTGGGAATGCTTTTAAATTGGTTCAAGGTTAGTGTTAACAGTTTTGGAGTCTCTGTGTCACTTCGGAAAAAAAAAATTGCAATAATTTAACGCTGCTGAATGGCTTCTGCATATTTCCCTAATGGGGTCACCTTAAAGGTGCCCGAATCGCTTGTTCCAGTGAGTTCCTGTTCTGTTCAGTGTCACAGTTCCATTTCTCTCACTGTGTTTTTGTGTCTTTATTTTGGGGTACAGGGGTGCTTGACGCTGTTGGTAAAGAGAAGGAGGAAGATGTTTCCACGTTGCAAGCTATGAGGTTCTGGTAAGAAACTGTTCCGCCAGATAAAGTCATGAGGAGGTTTTTTATCCACTGTTACACTTGTTACTGAGATAGGGGGAATGTTCTGGGTTTTTTAAAATTTATTTACACACACAACCCGCCCCCCCAGTGCTACTTATGTTTAGTGTTCCCTCTAATAATCCATGAGCAAATGGAAATGTAAAAAGATAAGCAGCAGGTAGGGAAGGGTGTTCTGGCAGTGTTGGAACCAACCGAGGAGCTCCCTCTTGGCATGTGGCGAGTTTCCCCGTCAAGTTTTCTCACTCTGCTGCTGAGCAGAAGCACCTGGAAGGTGCCTCATCTCCTCTAATTCCTGCTTCCAAACCTGTTTTGTTTATCCGCTTTGTACGTGTCAGCCTTCAGCCCTGTCCGGGACAGCATCAGGCTCAAGTTTGTAAATCTGATAGCTACAGAATGTAGCCTAACCAATAGATTAAAAAAAAAAAAAAAAATAGTACAGATCTCTGGCAATTTGATAAGATAGATGTGGAAGAAAAATGAGTCATTCACCCTAATCGGTGCCTGGGTGATCACACTTCCTGTGCATTGTTCCTGAATATTTCCTTGTCCTTTGTAGGCTGAACGTGTTCGGTGTGTCGGTTTATAACAGTGCGGTTCATCCGGATTCCTTGCAGCAGTTTTTCAGACACACCCTGACCGAAGTTCTTACCTACAGCCCGTTGCTGAAAGGTAGGAACAGGCGGGGAGGGGTGAGCGTCTCCAGGGTGTGTTGTTGTGTCCCTCCTGTCCCAGAGCGGAGTCCAGCCGGGAGGAGCCGGAGCCAGGGAACTGCCCGACGCCCCAGCTCCTTCCCAGGGGCTGTACAAGCAGAGTGCCAGATCAGGCAAAAAAAAAAATCATCTGGGCTTTAGAGGGCTGTAGTTCAGGTAGAACTTTGGGCAGAAAATCAGTGCCTTTGAAGGCTCATACAGAAATTTGGATCGGAAAATAACAGAAATAACATCTAACAGCAGCCTTCATGGGGCAGACACGGGAGAGCTCTGGTTGAAGGAGAAATGGACTGGGAGAGGTGGTGCTGCAGAGAGTGTTGGGGGCTAAGATACTCTGGCCCCTGCGTGTTTAAGCACCAGACGTGGCCTTTCTCTGCTGCCTGGCTGTTCCTCTTGGT
Source organism: Pterocles orientalis (assembly GCA_011057875.1). Taxonomy (NCBI): domain Eukaryota; kingdom Metazoa; phylum Chordata; class Aves; order Pterocliformes; family Pteroclidae; genus Pterocles; species Pterocles orientalis. The sequence goes on from WKFP01013665.1 coordinate 48,867, forward strand.
AGATTAAAGGCAGGGGAGGCTTCTAATCCATGACTGGTAATTGTGAAGCTTGATGTTTTCAGGAGGAAATGTTTGGGTCACAAAATCTCCAGTAAAACCCCTCTGAGCTGTGATCTAGAGCTGCTGACCTGCTGTGCGGGAGGGCTGGGTCACTGCTGCCTTCCAGCTGAAAGAGGTGGCTGAGGGAGAAGGTGATTCCTTTATGCTGCCCTGGGAGCGTGTGATCTCAAGAACAGCTCTGAGGTGACAGTGCTGTAGCGCGGTGGCACGGTCCTCACTGCCACCGTTCATCTTCCAGAGGCAAACGAGAGAGGAAGGATTTGGGCAGAGAGTTTTGGCTGAACCTGCCTGTCAAAGCCAAAGGGAAATCTTGGGTGTTAAGTGATGAGTTTTGGGTGTGTTTTGAGATCTATTGCTGAAGAGCAAGCTTTTCTTTCTCTTTGTGCAGTGTCTGACGCCATCCATATGCAGAAAGAGTGGAGCTTTACGAGAACTTGTTCGCTGCTCACTGCCTTGTATCGCAAAGTACGTCTCTGGTTTCACAACGAGAACTTTACTCTGATGGGTTTATATTCACGGAAATACCCGAAATGAGATGATTTAAAAACTGCATTGCAGAACCTGAACCAGCTGCCGGGAACTGTAGGCAGTGTGGAGCATGAGGGAAAAAGTAGCACTTCTGGAGAAAAAGGGACTTTGGTGCAAAGCTCTTAAAGAGAACAAAGATAATAATTGAAGATGTGAGATTTTAGTGCTACAGCACATGGCATGGCTTCTGAAAGAACTGGATTATTGCTCATTGTGTTAGCCAGTGCTGGTTCCAAGCCAGAATGACATCTGGCCCGGGACAGCTGATGCACGTGGAATAGCTGCTGCGACAGTCACGCAGCAGACGTCTGCGTGTTAATCTTGGCAGCACATTGCACTCCTCCGGGCGGTTGTATGTCCTAGCTGACATGAATCGCTGTTGCTCTTCCAGCTGTTTGTGGCCCTGGGTGCGAAGGAGTTGATCTGCCAGCTGCAGCAGGTGCTGGAGAGCCGGGAGGTGAACTGGCAGCACGTCCTGTCCTGCGTGTCCACGCTGGCGGTCTGTCAGGCTGAGGCTGAGCAGCTGTTCAAGGGTACGTGGGAACTGGCAAGGCGGCGAGCTCCTGGGGGCTTGCTGCTCCTCGGGTACCGCGGGGGAAACCCTGCCGATGGGGGCTGGCACAGTCCGCCAGAGTTCGAGTTTTGAGATTCCTGCATGGGAAACAACAGCAGAAAATCTGTTTTTCCGTTCGGTCACCACACGTCAGCGGCGAGGGGAATGCCAGGCCTTGTGCCTGATGCTTCTCAAACTCCGTGTGCAGCTAAGAGCGGTTATTTGATTATTACCTTTGTTATTAATTGGAGTAGCGATCACTGAAGCTGAGTTCTTCCATCCTCCCACTGCTAGCAGACCTTGTTTATTTATTATCTCATTGCTGGACTCCCTGCAATCCCGGAGTACCTGACTGTTGGAAGTGTGTGGGAAAAATACAAGCGAGTCCCGACGGTTCCCCAAGTGCAATACGCATCCTTCTTTATGCAGCGGGTGTTTTATCACCGATATTTGTCTTCATTTACTGTAGGAAATTACAGCAAACAGTTGTCAAGAGCACAGTTTGCGGTTATTGTGTTTCTAGATCTGCTGAACCGTCTCCTGACAAAGGCCTTTGAGAATTACGATATGGAAAATATGATCACGGCGTTCCTGATCGCTCGTCAGGCTGCTCTGGAGGGCCCTGCCGTGTTCATGCCTTACTCCGAGTGGTTCAAGGTAAGACTGAGACCCCAATCTTTAACTACGTGAGAAACCTGCGCGTAAGGAATGTTCTGCTGCACAGCGAAAGCCTAGTTCCAGACAAGACAGCCAGGAATTGGAGAGAGAGGTGGGGAAAAAGGAAAAGAAAGAGTAACGAGTCACAGGCTGAGAGAGTTGGGGTTGTTCAGCCTGGAGAAGAGAAGGCTCCGAGGGGACTTGATAGCAGCCTTCCAGTACCTGAAGGGGGCTACAGGAGAGATGGGGAGGCACTCTGCACCAGGGAGTGTAGTGAGAGGACAAGGGGTAATGGGTGTAAGCTAAAAGAGGGTAAATTTAGGTTAGACATTAGGAAGAAATTTTTCACTATGAGGGTGGTAAGACACTGGAACAGGTTGCCCAGAGAAGCTGTGGATGCCCCATCCCTGGAAGTGTTCAAGGCCAGGCTGGATGAGGCTTTGGGCAACTTGGGCTAGTGGAGGGTGTCCCTGCCCATGGCAGGGGGGTTGGAACTTGATGATCTTTAAGGTCCCTTCCAACCCAAACCATTCTATGATTCTATGATTCTATATTGGTATTAGGAATGATTCAATATTTATTACTGCCTTTGTGTCTGCAAAGAATATACTTCTTTGGCTTCCTCTGCTTTTCCCTTCTTTCATCTCTCAAGTCCCTCTTGCCTTCTCTAGCTATTTGTCAGGAATGCAGACGTGTAATTCCTGCTACAATCACCGTTTGGATGGATGTCAGTATCCTGATAACCACGCTGTTCTTGCCTAAGTTGTGGGTTGCTGCAGATGAAGCACTCCTGTTTCCTGGAGGTTTGCATGCGGCTGTAATTGCTGTGTTTGACCTGGCAGGTAGCAGGTTGTTAGCTTGTGGCTGTAAACAGGGAGGTATTTTAGGTATGCAAATCTCTGCCTAATTTAAACCTGTAAATTCCTTTGTGTGAGTTTGCAAATCTAAGCTCAGCCTTTGCTGACGGAGTGTTCAGGGTGTATCAGAAGGTTCTGCGTGTCTCAGACTGGATTATTTTCCTTATAACGCCCAGATAAAGCTGTGTAGAGCCTGGCAGATTCGTGCGTTCCTCATGAGTCTCGATCCTTTGGTACATTTTGGCGTTGCCTCGTTTAACTCCTCTGAGTGTTCTCCCAGTAGCGCATCAGAACAAGCTTTGAGCAGGGCACGGCAGGCTTTCTGGGAACTGGATAAAGAAACTCGTAAAACTTCCGTAGAGGCTCCTGTAGACTTTCTCTGGAGACTTGTCTCCAGCAAGGTTCTCTTGGCAGGAGGCAGCTGTCTGTCACGAGTGTCTGGGGTTTGTGCGCCGAGTTACGGCATCGCTGGGATGGGGATTCCCACGCCAAAAGGCTGCGCTGTCGTTTCCCCTCTCTCAGGCTTCCTTTGGGAACGCTGGCGGTCACCACGGGAGCAGTAAGAAAGCTCTGGTCTTCCTCTTCGAGTTCCTGTCAGAGCTGGTGCCCTTTGAACCAGCGCCGTACCTGAAGGTGAGGATGGTAACGGGGCCGGCTTTAGGGGCGGAGCTGCCCCAAAGCGCACGGACCGGTGCCTTTGGTTGGGTTCAGTGTTTTACCAGTGGTGCTATAGTAACTATGTTACTTCTGATACGTTATTCAAAACCTTTTCTTCCTGAAATAAGCAAGTACAAGATTCTTTTATTTGCTTGAACTCCTTTCACAGAGTTAAATTCAAGCACTTTGGTGATTTTGTTTGTTGTTGGGGGAAAACTGCGTGCTGGCTGGCACGGTAGTGGCTTGCTTTAAAGAAGCGATAACATCTTTGGGGAATATTTGAGGCAAACGACTGTAAACATTAACCAGAATTTTACACTAATTTCCTGTAAAAATAGCAAATCTTGCTGTGAATTTCGTATTTCAGGTCCATATAATGTACCCGCCTTTCGTGCCAACAAAGCACCGGTCTATCCTCTTGGAGTACATCACTCTGGCTAAAACCAGGCTGGCCGACCTCAAGGTTAGTAAAAACTGTCTCTGAAGAGAGCTCTTTGTGGGTCTGTCAAAGTACCAGCTGTGTCGTGACCACGTGCGTCTCTGCGACCTCCCCCAGGTGGCTATAGAAGACATGGGGCTCTACGAAGACTTGTCGTCCACGGATGAGTCTGTGCAGGTACTGCTGGCCTGTCTCAACGGTTCTGTCCGCAGTTGTGCCCCTTTTCTTCTGGGAAAGGGCTTAGGTTAGCGACCTCTCTGCTCTTCCTACCAGCTTTGAGCACGCTCCGGCTTTAAGACAGAGGGGTTAGTGGCCATGAATACGCAGACTCTCCCCAGATTTCATGGAAACTGGGCTTACACAGAGGAGAAACAGTGATGAGTGCTCCGTGATCCCGTGGGGGAGGATTTGAGGGACAAAGGGAGATCCAAGGGTGCTGTACGGTGTGGGGATGCAGAGCACAGGGTCTCAGGAGCTGGCGCTGCGTTAGCTCTGCCGATTGACCAGCTTGTTACGATGGTGACTCTTCCCTCTCTGGATTTGCTCCCAGCGATTTGATCACGCGGGAAAGCCTTTGATAGGCGTCTGGATTATTTTCAGAATGGCGTGTCACCTCTTTGGTGTTCTGAGTGTTCGTATTTATGGGAGATTTGGGGAGGGAATTTACCGTCTGCAGTTTCACGCTCTGGTGCACGATGAATTTTGGGTTGTTCCTTTATTGTTCCTCCCTGTATTTCGATCCCAAGCACAGCAGACCAGGGGGCCTCATTTATACAGTCAACCGGTTAGCTGAAGGTACTCCACTGAAATCTAGTCCTGGGATGAACTGAAAGTCCTAAGTGAAGATTTAATTAATTTCTTCCGAGTCTGATCCGTTTGTCAGCTGGGAAACCAGCTCAGGTTGTTGCAGCCTTAAGATGCCGCACGGCTCAAACAAGAGAAGCCCCAGAGCGGCGGTCCCTCTGCCTGGAGTGTGGTAGCACAGGCTGGAAGCGAATATTATGGGTCTTGATGCTGAGTGTACCAAGTAAAATAGAATAACAAGAAATCAAACTCAGAACAGAAATTATGTTGTCCCCATGGGGGACAGCTGAGTCAGCAGTGTGACGCTGAGCAGGGTCTGCTGCAGGGGGTGCGTACAGAACCCCCGTCCTTTGGGCTGACCCAGGATGGCTGTTATTTACACACAGCCTGGTGGGGGCACGCTGATGGTCCAGGCGCTGTTTCCCCATCCCGTGGTTTTACCCTGCACATCAGGTAGTTCTGGTTATTCGCTTGCGTCCGTCCAGTCGCTTTCCTCCACAGCACAGGCAACTGTCACTAACCCCGACAGAGCAAGCAGGGGAGGTTATCCTCATCCTGGATTCCTCACAAAGTCTTTCTCTCATTGTGGGAGCCAGCCCCAGGGCCAGGCACTGCGCGACGTGGAAAAGGCCCTTCAGATATTTGAGAACACGCGGAAGATCCCGACGTCTGTGATAGAAGCCAGGTACCGTGTGCTTCGCAGCTCTTCCTGGGTTTAGCTATAATAATAGTCCAAGCCAAGTGCAAATCAAAACAACAAAGCAGGAAAAAGTGAGGGTGTGAGCACAGGAGGTTTTGGGAAATTCTTCCCGTGTTACCCACTTCCTCAGCCGTCACCTAAGCGGAGGCTGTGTGTGCGGAGAGCGAACAGGCGTGTGCACACCTGCAAGAGAAGTCCACAGTTGTTGTAATAAATAAAAAGTAAAATGAAAGAAATGAATAACTGTTGGCTAATCTGAGCTTCATTTGTCTGTGGTTATTCATGTTTCCATGAATATTTCGTATTTCCAGGAGCCAAATTAATCCTCGAGGTAATGAAATGGCACTTTGCAGCTCTGGCATTAACATTTTGCTGCATTTCTTTTCTCTCTCAGTATTTTCAGGCGACCCTATTATACTTCCTGGTTCCTTCCTGCTTTGCTCAGGCCACGGGTGGTTAGTATTTGTTTCTGGCTTTTTTTTTGATCCTTCCATTTGGCGGTGTGTTTGCAGACAGGTCATTTGCTCCTAACCCGCCTGTTTCTCTGTTGCAGCTCCCCAAAGCCCCGGACGTGCGCATGGCTTTTATAGAGTCTTTGAAGAGGTATTGAGACTTCCCAGCATCGTTTTCTGTGCTTCTGGACTTTCTTTTCACAACACTTGACCTTAAATCAGGTTATCAGAGGCTTTGACAGCTTGTTTCCCAACGGCTGAGTGTTGGCTAACCCTCCGGGCAGGGCTTTGTGGCCAGGCGTGGGGGAGTTGATCCGCCCAGGTGAATGCGTTCGGTTCTGTTGTTAGTCCTCAGCCACAGCAGAACCCTTCTCTAGAAGGAATCCCATGCGGCCCTCTGACCGCTGGCCAGAAATATTTTTTTGTGCAAACTTTGGAGGATATTGCTGAACATAAAATTTCCCCAGGAAGATGATACCCCGCCCCGTGAAAAGCTCTCTTCTCTTTGGGAGAGGATATGGGAGACAAGGAAGATGAAACTTAAATTTGTGTTAAAGCTTTATGAGTTGGTCTTAAGAGACACCAGGGGATCTCAAGCTTGTCCTGTATGCACGTTTAAAAGTGCTTTTCCGCAATGCTTTATTTTAAATCCAGTAATTCCTCTGTAACCTACAATGAAGAAAAAATGTTCCCAACCCTGCCTGCAAATGAGGCTCTCGGTGCTGCCTTGTCAGTCCAGCCTGCCTCTAAAATTAAAGACTGGATCGTTTTTTAAAATTAAAGCTGGAAGAGAAGTTCTGGGGAGCCTCGTGTTGTATGTTTACCCGCGAGTGCCTGCCCAGCAAGCCTTGGAGGGCAAACTGGGCTCCGTCACATCGGCGTTTCAGCTGTGTGAGTGCTGCATGCACATCACTCACACTCTGATGTGACCTTAGACACGTATGAAACAGGTCTTAGTGCATTAGTAATAAATACAGTGCTGCTTTTGTGTGGTGTGTTACACATGGGTCATGCTTGCTTCGAAAGCCTTGGATATAAATTTCTGGCCCTCATGTCAGATGATGATTAAAAAATGCTTCAGATGCTCTGTACGCTTTGGAGCCTCTGTAATTACATTTCGTAGCACAGCTGCTCTTTCCTCCTGTATTTAATAAAGCTGAAGTTTGGATGTGGTTATGGGCTATAATAAATGTCTTTTATTTTTATTATTACAGAGCTGATAAAATACCCTCAAACTTGTACTCCACATACCTGCAAGCCTGTCGTGCTATGAAAGAGAAAATGTTACAAGGTAAAAAAATACATTTACTTACGGATCAGTTTGAAGAAAAGTTATTTTTTCCGTTGATACCCTCCTGAAATGAAAATTTTTGCTAAGTTACCGCTGATGAGGTCTTTAATCTCTATGTAAATATGTGTGTGTTCCTCATGTCTTACTGAGGCATTAAACAGTCCCTCTCACAATTCCCTTCCCTGCCTGTCCTGCTCGGGTGGGATTTTTGCCGTGCTGAGGCTGCGAGCGCTGCCCGAGCTGGCGGAGTTAAATCTAACCCAAACACATCTCGTGAATCAGCGTTTGCAGATTCTCTGCTCCGGCTCGTTAAATCTAGCCCAAACACATCTCGTGAATCAGCGTTTGCAGATTCTCTGCTCCGGCTCGCCTGGCGTTTGAACCTGCTGCGTCGATCCCTTGCGTAAGGGTGCTTGTGCTGCCTGAGCTCCCCATCCTCCCCGTTTAAGATGGATTAACGTGCGTGGCTGAGATCTGGGGACACAGGAGGGGCTGGGGACGCAGCCAGCTGTAAGGGACCGCAGTGCAGGGTCACACACGCTGGGGTGGGAGGGCCCCGCGCGCCGCGGGTCCCGTCGCTGTGGCTGCGTTACTGGCGCAGCGTGTGTCAGTGTAACAGATATTTAATGAGCTCTCGTCTCTTCCAGCAAGTGGGTGTTCAAACGCATCTTAAAACAGTCACTGTCCTCGCCGCAGGGTTATACGAAATGAAAAGGTCAGGCTAGCGAGCGGAGATCATTCCCAGGGTGTGGTGGAGATAAGAGCACTCTGGGTATAGAGATTGATCTGTAACCGACTCCTGCTCGCCGCACCTCGGGCGTCTGAAGCTTTCTGGAGATGCTGCAGCTCAGGAGCAGTGACAAAGCAGTCCTGGGGACCGCAGATGTGCAGCAGTCTGGCTGCGGAGGTTGTCCTGGCAACTGGCAGGGATGAAGGCTCCTTGCCTGCGGGATGGGCAGGATCCCAGCGGGCAGCCAGAGCTCCGCTGGAGTCCCTGAACTGCCAGGGACCTCTAGTGGCACAGCCCCAGCTGTGTCCCCTGCATGCTGGTCAGCCGAGCTGCATCCCCGCTCCCGTCCCCTGCATCCCCGCTCCCGTCCCCTGCATCCCCGCTCCCGTCCCCTGCATCCCGCTCCATCCCCAGGGCTCTTGCACAGAGGCTGGATTTTGGGCAGGACGAGCACTGGTCAGCTCGGTGCCTCCTCCGGTCCTTCCTGCTCGCTCTTACACACAGAGGTGACTCAGCAGCCTCCGAACACCTTGCTGCTTTGCAGCATGTTTGTAACAAGTATTAATTTTAACCTCGTTATTTACTGCTCTTGTTCACGGCTGGGTTATTTCTGGCCCGCGCGCAAGGCGCTGTTCCTGCCCCGCGAGCTGTGTGGGTGGTTTTTGGGGCTGCGCTGGGGCAGCTTGCTGCTGGTGGCTTTCTTTCTAGTAGTAAAAGGAATTTCCTTTTATTTCTCCTTTCAAACAAAAGGCAGAATAGAGTAACGCGTGACATCTGGAGACGTTGCGCGGTGCTGGCTTGATGACGCAGTATTCACGCCGGAATGTCTGTCTCTGGATTTTTGAGGCTGGTTCCTGTGTTTTGAGGACAGCAAACGTTTCTGTGAGGGGCAAAGAGCCGGAGCCAGTAGGAGGAAAACTCTGCAAGGAGGCTCTTGGGCCTCTTGTCTTTAAAAACTGAATTCCTTCCTGCAACTAGTCATAAACTCGTAAATTATTCATCAAACAGCACGTTTTGAATGTGGAAACAAAGCTGCAAGTGTGGCACGTTGACAGTTTGGGGACCTGTCACAGCTTATAGAAAAGTAACTACTGCTCCTACAGAAAATCTGTGCAGAGGTTGCCGATGCGTTTAATGAACCGATGTCACGCACGAGGGTCAGGATAACGTGCTGCATTTCTCTCTCGCTCTTCTAGATGAATCCCGGGCAGAGAGCAGCCCCTCCAAAGAGCCTGTGGAGCAGCTGAAGGCTGAGCTGGCTGACCTGAGGATGCTGGCTGTGGACCAAGCTAAAGCCGAAGGTATGCAGGAAAGCAAGGTGCAACCACCCACGAGTGACTGTCACCAGAGCTGCGTTAATACAGCGCGGCTCACGCTGGCCAAAGCCACGCAGGAGTTACTTGCCACTGGTACCTGAAGATGGTGCCTTTCAGATCGGTGTAATTCCCCCAGCTGTGAATATATATTTTAATGTCTGATGTATGTGTCCTGCTTGAGTTTGGGACTTCAGGGGTGTGTCTTTGCGATGATCCCTCGGTACCACGCCGGTCTGTGCCGAGATTGGCAGCACCATGCCGGGTTTCGCCTGCTGACTTGGGCCCCTCTCGAAGGCTGTTTCCTTTCTGGTGTGAAAAACTGTTCTTACTGTGTGCTGACGATAGTACTGGGGAAAAACAACGCTGTCTTCTCAAGTGGAGATGGTGCTCCCTGTGTTCTGGCTAATAGTTTTCTCGTTAAAGCTTTTCATAACATGCTTTGGGCTCTGGTCAGTTAGAGGGTACACTTCCCTAGTTCCTCCTGCTGTGGGGAGTTGTGACTCCTTCGTGCCTTCTGTCCTGGTTCTCCTCCTGTTACCGTCCCGCAGATGTGCCAGCACAGATCGCAGTGATTTCTGACAGACTCGCAAGCGTCCTGGGTCCCAGCGGTGACCAGAACGAAGCTGCTCTGTTGAATTCTCCAATCCCAGTTGACATTTCTGCCCCCAGGCTGGAGCCCTGCCATCAGCAGGTGAGTGCCATCTGGCTGGGGTGGGACGGGAGCGGGGCTGGGTGGGTGAGAACGGAGCTGGGTGGCAGGTGTGAAAGGTCGCTTTGTCTGCCCAGAACAGGGACCAGACTTCTCCTTTTGCCTGCCTCGTGCACAGACTGTTCGTACGTTTTAACCTGGAAGCTGTGGGATGTGTGGTGGCGAGATCTGGAGATATCTTCTCTCAGGGCAGTCCTGTGATGAGCCAGGCTTTCCTCACCGGGCTTGTCTGGATGTTCCTTGTGCGCTGGGATCACTCCTGGGCTGTTATGAGCTTAACTTTCCATCTCGTCTTGGTGCCAGTGGATCTGGACAGCTCGCACTGAATGTCATTAACCAGTTTGTCTCCTTGTTTTAATGTCGGGAAACATAACACAGGCGCAGCAGGAGACTAGCCCTAGATATCCAGCTCAGCAGGTAGGAATTAGCAGTGTGCCTCTTATTGCAGGTTGTTGATCTTCTGCTGACATCATTCTGCCAGAACCTAATAGCTGCTTCCTATTTTAACCCTCCCGACAGGTAAGATGCAAGTAAAAGAGCAGGGAAGCCAAAACTGGTAATATACTGGGATCCCAGCCCTTGTCTGGGGGCGAGGAGGGACTTCTGGCTGTCCCCACCTGCTGTGCCAGGCTGGCGATTGCAGGCTGCTTGGTTCTGCGCTTCTGTAATCGAAGAACTAGCGCGCTCCCATGTATTTGTGTCCATAAACCATGTTTCTCCTCTGTTGTTACTTCAGAAGAAGCTGCCATTTGCCTCTGCTCTGTGCTCTGTGACAACGTATAAAAGCTTTCTGCAAATCCTACGTGCTCGGGCTGGCGGTTCCAGCTCCATGCTGGGGGATGAAACAAATTCTTTCTGCCCAGGAACTCCTGGCTGGCTGGCAGCAGAGATCAGGAGAGGACGACGCTCGTCTTTTGACAGCGAGCAGCGATGTGTCTTCGGGGTGCTTCTGCAGCTTTTGCAGACCCAGGCACCTCAGCCTTCATCTCTAGTGCCATATGTAACGTGAAATGAGCGAGGCAGGAAGCGTAACGCTGCGGGCACGGGGAGAGCAGCAGGATACACCTCTGCCTCCTGTCCCCTCGTCCCCCTGGCAGTGACTCTGTCTGTCCTGTTTGAGGAGGGAACGTTAGCGCTCCTCCACTGCCTCTGGAGCGCAGCGTGCTTTGGCAGCCAGCACATCTTTCCCCCTCTTTTACACTGTTTTGCCCTGGAGCAGACGAATCTGCATTGGAAACCTGGGCTCCAAAGTCCCTGTGATAAACAAGAGCGTCCCAGGAAATTGTTTCTAAACCCAACTCCCCATCTGATCTCCTCTGAGATGGTTTTTTTTTTTTTCTCTGTCAGCTGGGTGGGAAAGTCCCTCCTTCCCTTTTGCAACAGGACCTTGTCATATGAATTCCTTTTTTGCTCTTGCTTTGTTTTTTGATCCCATTTATTGCTCTGCCTCTGTTTACCTCGTGCTCTCTGTCTGAAAAAATCTGTCTGTGCCCCAGGCAGGTTCCTCCTCTCCTCGTCCTCACCCCAGTGCTCCTCTTTGGCTGGATATGATCAAGTGCTTGGGGCAGAGCGCTGGTGGAGTTCCTGCCTTTGTAGGGGTCCTCTGCTCGGATACTCCAAAAGTGACGCTTCCTTTGAGCCTGTGAATGGAATGATAATTGTCCCGTGTTTACAGACAGTGTGGCAATGTTTTCAGCATTTTTAAATACCTCTTCCTGTACCGGGGATAAAATGCAGCAGCCAAATGAGCGTGTGTTTTGCCTTCTGCAGGCAGGGACCATGCCTCTCCTTGTTTGTGAAGATGATGTGTGGGCACAGGAATCTCCTACCGGCCCTTCTGGGCAGGCTTTGCCAGCTTATTTACCACCAGGTTAGTTTTCCAACCAAGAATCGTATGGTTATAGCGTGCTAAGGGCTATCCCAGCACCATTTCCTGAGCTGGGGGCATGTGCCTGGCTGGACTGCACCGTGGAGGGACTTCGCTAGCTCTTGGGCTTCCAAAAAAACCAATAAAGCAGAAACAAAACCTCATTTTGGACAAATAGCACAGCTTGCTGTCAGGACTGCGAGCTGGGTGTTTTCCTGCCGAGGTGCTGCTGCAGAAGGTTAATGCATTCTGAGATACATTTTAACAGAAGTTATAATAAAGCACGTTTATGAACAGAGCCAAAAGAAAGATAGCAGAATGCTTAATTCCCAAGCTTCCACATTGGATAACTGAGTTGTACACCCCTTTCAAAAAAAAAAAAAAGCTCCTCAAATCTGGGGTGCAGCACTGTGTGGTTTCCTTTTGAAGAACTATCGGTTTTCCTTTACCCTGGGATATTGCAAGGGTGAGATCAGAAGCCTGATAGACTAGATTAGGTGTCATAGAAGCTAAAACACCTTGAGAGTCTGAAATCCTGCTGGGCTGAGCTTACAGCGAGTTGCTTCAAGTTCCTGTGTTACGGAAACATACAAATTTTGCTGCAGGTTGACCAAAGATAGCCGCGCAATTTCAAGGAAGGAAGAACACGTTTAATGGAACTGCTGCCTCTCATCTGCCAAACTGATAACGCTGCGTTAATTAGCCAACGGGCAGAAGCAACGTTCTGCTACTTGATCAATTCTGAGCTTTTTTTCTGAGAAAGGTGGTTCTGTTACAAATGCAAGTCCCTCTCTCTTTTTTCGGTTCTCTCCTGTTTGTCTTGCAGGGTCCTTCCTTGAAGGATGTTCACATTTTAGGACTAGCAGCATTTGTGATCCACTTGAGTGAATCCAGAGCTTTAATTCCTGGAGTGGAAGCCAGGTTTGGGATTTCTCAGCCTGTCCCCGACAAGGTCCTTTCCATTTCCGAGTACTGGAACTGCTTGCTAGTGTGCAGGACCCCAGAGTCGTTCGCCTTCTGCATGAGGTTAGATAACGAATCCACCGCACCCGTGCTTCCCCAGGCGGCGGGTTTGGGTTTGCCGCAGGAGGGGTGCTGGCGACGGGGCGCTGTCAAGGGTTTTAATTCAGTCTCTAGTTCTGAAATTTGTGCCATTAATGTCCTTGGGCTTGGGAGAACACAAGTAGAAGCAATCCCAAAAGCAAAAAAGTTTAGAAGGTGTTGGTTAAAAGCATTTTTAACAGTCTGTGTTTTGACTTTGGACTCCCATGGGTGGGACAAGGTGTGATTGAACGAACCAGATAATGGAATTCTTTCTTCTTCTCTATCAGGTTTTGCACTGCGGCAGCATCTTATCTTATGTGCAAGTTTTCATCCTATTCTCGGGAAGATTTGTGTGCCTTGCTTCCTCCCAGCCTTGTTAAAAAGGTAAAAGGAAAAAAAAATCTTGTTATTTCTTATGGGAAAGATCAGCCTCGGTTCAGTTTCCCCCTGTGCAGCTACAGCTTGTACAAAGAAAACGATGAAAATGCATCTTTGTGCCCTCCCATCTTACCATCCTGTGTGTTTGCTTGCTTGGCAGCTTCACACAGCCAGAGGCTGCACTGGGCTTTTTTTCGTGGTGGAAATGTTTTCATGGCTCTGTTTTAGCTGCAGTACATCGTGCCACGGCTCTGCTTGGAAGCTCGGGGAATCCTGCGCGAGGAGGGTAAAACTGACCTCGTCTGGAGTTCCCTGTCGTGCCCCTCTCAGAACTACAGAAGAGCCAGCCTCTGCTTGTGGAAGCAAGCACGCTTTCAAGAGCTCTTGAAGGAAAAACCATTCCAGGTATAAATCTTTTCCGTGACTTAAGTTCACACTGTAATTCTCATTCTTCAGATCTGCCCTTTGCAATTTCCTCATTGATGATGAAAAGCTTCTTGTGAAAATTTAATGCCTGGAAAGCTGGTCTGACGGTTGGAGGGTGTCACACGCGCTAGGTGATGTGCTCAGTGGTAGGTTTCGATGGTGATGATAAGGCAGGAATAGGGCACGAACGCTTTACCTCTAGCTTTCTATTTATTGCAAAAGCAGAAAGCTTGACGAGAGGCACCATATCCGTAAGAAAATGCTCAGGAACTGCAGAGAAAAGACCCGTCCTTCCTACTGTGTCCTGTCTGTGGAGTGACGGCAAGTCACAGAACTGAAAATACTGGCTTGCTTTTTTTGGTGCTTTGTCTAAATGTCAGCGTTCTGACCCGCCTGCGTGTCTCGGGTTGTTTGGCTCTGCCTGGCTGTGGAGCAGGTTAACATCTCGGGTATTCTCTCTATGCCACCCCTGCGATGGATCTGATTTGACAGGGTTTATTTTTTTTAACCTAGTTCATCTAAAACCAGTTTGTCTGTGTGCAGAGGAGTCTGTCGCGTTACCGGAATGGCTCCTCGCTGGGAGACCTTTGCGTTATAACCTTTCTTTGATGCTACACAGGTCTGTCTGACTGCGGCGCTTTGTTCGTTTTAGCGTTTATCTCTAATAGCCTGCGTTCGTTCCGGTATCTAGGCTCTAGGATGATGAGCGTGTTTGGAAATGTCAAAGGGGGGCGGGTGCGTGGGTGTGTGCCAGAGATGCTTCGCAGCCTTGGTTTCAGTACGTTTGTGAATGCCAGCGGGGCTGGAGTTGAGATCTCTTGCAAGGGAAGCAGCCCAGGAACTTCCTTGGGTGGATATCTCCTGTTTCATGTCCTTTCATCTGCGCAGGAGCGTGTCTGGGTGGGGGTGAAGGTGGGTTTGATGGTGGGAAAAAGTTACTTGCCCGGCTGGTCTGCCCTCTTCCCCAAATCGCTGCTTTTCCCAGTTGTCCTTCAGAGAGTGGCTGCTGCTGGAGCTGGAAGTGTGCCCTGGGAAGGATGTTCTCTCTGCTTTCGAAAGGTGAGTGCCCAGGGGCCCTGGTAAAGGGAAGAGTCCAAGAGTCTGTCCCACTCAGTAAGGAAAAGGCGTTGAAGATCGGGAAGTCAATAAACACGCTGCTGTGGGACACAAATGCCTGTCGACGACGGGTTTGAGCAGCGCTGGACTGAGGCGTGGGCTTGAACTTGAGGAAGTTCACCAAGATAACCCCTGGCCTGCATGTGCAGCCCTTCCTTCCAAGTCACTTTTCACAAAACTTCCGTGTTTCTGGAAGCCAGAAACAGCTGACATCAGGCCACGTGCTGACTCTTTTCGTATCTGTACTCGTATGGGTGCTTTTATCTGTCGTTCCACTCGGTGAGGTTCCTTTTCCATCACGGGAAGGGCACCGTTCCATGCCGTGACAGGTTTCCCATCCTCTCCTTTCCAACGTTGCAGGCAGGATTTCCACCACTGGGCTATCTACCAATGGTACCTCCCAGCCCCTTCTGCTTCTGGGGGCTGCGACGGAGACCTGGCGAAGGCCTGTGGCATTATCATCAACGCCCTTCTGGATTCCTCCCAAAGGTATTCTGTATCGCGACTTGCATTTCTGCAGGAGCAGTAGCTCTGATTGAACCCTGCCGGCTAGGAGCTGCGAGCCTGTGCCCCACGGGGGGCTGCGTGTTCCTGAGGGGAAGCGATTCCCTGCTGGCGGGTCTGGCTGGCAGCGGGAGCGGGGAGGTGGCTCTTCGTGACTCACCGGCCTTTGCATAAGAATCTTGCTGTAGGTGGCAGAGGTCTGCAGTCACAGATAGTCCCCAGTCTGTCTTGTCTTTTTTAAGTTGGATTTGTATTCAAATTTGTTTAGCCAGACAAGCATCAGTGCCTCTGAGGAAGTGGCTGAAGCTGGAAAATGAGGAGGGAGGGATGGAGGAGAGCTGCTGTCTCACCTGCAGCTTAGTCAAGGCACATTAATGTTAGAGCTTTATGTCCGTCTGGAGCCATTTCACTTTATTTGAATTGTGTCACCCCCTGGGCTCTCGGCGTTAGTTACCTGCCGTGTCTCTCAATTGCAGGTTGGACCTGGGTGGCTGTGGCCAGTCGAAGATGTCGGTCAATCCCGATATCCTCTGCAAGCTGCAGGTGATGTCAGGCTTTGACCCCTATCTGCATGTTCAGTCCTTGAATTTGACCAAAGCTGACATTCCAGTCTCATTCCATTCTCTCTCACGGAGGCTGAGAGATATTTTTTCTTATTAATCTCTTCGTATTATTTCAGAGAAGCATAAAAGGTTTGAACGCAAACTCGTGTGTAGCCCTGATAAACGGTGTTTCCCCCCGGCCCCCTCCCTGTTCAGGAGATGGTGCTGGAGCTGCGGTGCAGGCGAAAGCTGCTTTCTGGCTGCTGGGATGCCCAGAGACATTTCCTGTTTGAGATTCTCCAGGAGAGACTGAAAGATGGAAAAGACAGCTCTGCTCTGGGTGAGCGGCTACGGAGGCAGCAGGAGCTGCTGCTGCACAGAAGGTAAACGGCTGGGGATACCTCGGATGAAACCGCTGTTGGAGCGGTTACGGTGTGTTACCTGTGCAGCCTCCCCTACAGCAAGTGACAAGGACACTATGTGTCACGGTAGCAATTGTGCAAGAGATGTATTGCCGTGAATTAACTGGTTCAGTGCAACATCTCAGGCACGAGCTGCCCCTGCCCGTAGGCTGGATTCCAAGGACCACACACCCTCACAGCCTCTGTTTACAGCCAGCAGGGCTCTCCATGCCACCCCTTGCATCAACTGTCGTTAAATTGCTCCATTTGCTGCTGTAACCTAGGCGTGCGTTTCCATTTTCGAGCCGTTGATAGCTCTTTGGAAGGGGTGTGTGCATCTCACGGAAATCCAGGTTCTTTTCTCGGCAACGGCAGAAATTCCTTGTGCAGTTTCTGTGGATGTGTTTGAGATCTCTCACGTCTGACACACTCTCAGACTCCCCTGAATATCAACAGCGCGTTCCTGAGAGTGTGGAGTCTGACCCTCCTCTTGATGGTAACCCCAATTTTGTTTTATTCTTCCCTGCCCAAGGATTCTGGTGGGGCTCCCTGCATCCGCCCTGATCTTGACGTGTCGAAAAGGAAAGAAAACAACGTTGGACTGTGAAGACTTTTTTTGTTTTGTAAACTCGGAGCTGGTAGGTGTTGTTAGCCAAATGATAGTTCCTTGTTGTTGGCTCTAGATAAAGAATTTGGAACCGCGGTGGCACTTTCTGCTGTTGAGAGAGAATCCTTGGGACGTAGGGCAGGCAAACCCGGGCTGGAGCCAGCCGGCGTATCGGTGGTTGGAGCTGGGTGTGCGCAGTCCGGGGGTGAAATCGCCAGCGGGTGATCTCGGAGCAGCCTGGCAGCGGCTTGGCCAGCTCTTGAGCAGCAGGAACGTTCCTTCCATCCTGTTGATCATGACAACATCTGTCTCTGGTGCTGCTCACCCTCTCGTGTGCCCTACAATAGAGGAACGCTCAGAAACATCCCCGCAGCGTCCTGGGGGAAGATGAGTTGACTTGCAGGTCCCTCGGGGCACTGTTTTGTGCTCTGAGGATAGCTATCGCTTCTATTTCTTCATCCTGACCGGCCTTTCCAAGCCCTCCTGCACAGCCAGAAACCTCCGTTCATTCCAAGACACTGAACCCAACCGCTCCTGCCACCCACCGCACGTGGTAAGCGAGGTGCCCGACCTGGTGTCTGGTGCCGCGACCCTACAGCACACCTGGTCACTGCTGTTTAGATGGAAGCGAGGTTTCTGCAATCTGAACCGATACTCCGGATCTCGCAGGGAGATTTTGTGCTAGCCGAGTCCTGTTGTGCCAGACACCCAAAATGTTCAAAGAAAATCATCACTCAAAAGGGAAGGAATGAATTTATTTTTCTCTCTCCTTGTCTTCCCACAGAAGAACGTCTGTTCCAGAGGGTACGCGCTCTCCTACGACATCACCGCTCACTTCTTCAGGGTAACCGCTGCTGCTGTCACCCTGCTGCGCTGTCCCTGCTAGCCGGGGTGGATGTCCCTTACCGGGACACCCAGCTATATGCTGCTCGTAGCTATGAGATATGCGACTTGTACCCTTGTTTTGAGGGTCGTTGGTGTAAATTCCAAAAAGAAGAGCAGTAATTCAGGAAAGGGAGAGAGAGCAGGACGCAGTAGTGGTAGAGGTTCATTTTAACACAATACCGCAGAGCTGGTGGGGGAAGGAGAAGCTGCTGGGCACAGGATTCTTTTGCTGGGCCATGCTGACCCCTACAGTTTTCTTTGGTGGGTTTACACGCGGCTTGGTGAGGTACTTCAAGGACATACGTGTGGAGTCATCATGTCATTTATCCTCTGCCAGGGCCTGCTTAATGCCAGCTTGGACTGCGAAGAACCGGCTGACGGGGTCAACGATGCTCTGAAAGCGTGCCAAACCGAGTGTCCCGTCGTGCTTCTCTCTGCAGCGGTAAATCTTCCTTCATCTGAAGAGCGCTAGACAAGAATTCAGTGCCAGTTCCGGGCGCTTCTTTTAAACTTCATTTAACGTAAGCTGTGAAGCGTGGGGGTAGCAATTCGTAACGCCTCTGGAAAATCGCAGGATGTTTCCGTACCCGGGTGTCGCTGCTCCCAGCTGCGGGCGTGCAGCCTCGGTTCGGGGGTGTCCCTGGAGACCCGGCACAGAGGCTGGGAGCGAGAAGCTGGGAGACTGTCTCGGTTTCAGAGGTGCTACAGGGGGGCTGGTTGTTACGTGCCAAGTGCCCAGAGAGTCCATAAAGCGCAGATTTTTTTCTCTCCTGTGTGTAACTCTTCACGCACTGTTTTACTTGGGGATACGTGTTTCTGCTGCACGGGGTAAGCACGTGCATCACCTTTGGGGAACAGTTCTTTCATTATGTCTGGTCCTGCTGGAGCAGTTTCAGAGCACCGTGGTAGGAACACGGTGACAAATGACCCTCTCTGCCTTCCTGGGATGTGACACTTCTCCCATTTCTTATGTCTGTATGTACAACTTGGACTTTTTCATTAAACCCTTTGAGCTCCCAGCTGGGCCAGTGCACATCCCAGGCTGCAAACAACTATGGAGTACGCCACCGGTAACGCTGCTGCCTTCTGTCCTTCTCCCCAGCTTTGGTGGCCGCGGCTGGAGCCAGCACTGTGCTCTCAGTGGAAGAGACTCTTCGGGGCTCCGCTTGCGGCAGAGCTGGAAAAGCTGAGGGCATGGCAGTCCTGGGCTGCCCGGTGCGTACGGGGAACCGCGCGGGGACCTGCGGGCAGAAGGGTGTGCTCTCGGGGGGATCCACGCCCCGGGAGGGCTGCTCTCGGGCCAGGCTGGGCTGCAGCAGGCAGGGCTGAGGCTGGTAGGACAGCTAGACAGAGATGCCTTTGTAGAGTTTACACCCAAAGTGGGTCGTTATAATTATCCCCTTCTGTGCGATGTGGGTCAGAGTGTTTCGCCATAAGGAAAAGAGAATCTTTTCAGAGGAGACAGGAAGGCAGAGCCCTCGTCAGACAAACGCTGGAAATAGCCTTTAGCACAGAGTTGAGTCACCCGCCCGAGCTGCCGCACCCTTTGCTCCCTGGGTTGGGCGAGTCCCTGGTCTCCCAGAGCTCCCGACTGCTCCTCTGCTGTACGCTCTCCTCGCCTGTCCTTACGCTGTCTGTTCAGCGTCCTGCAACTGCTCCCCAAAAGATGGGAATTTAGTACCAGAATCTCCTGGCAGGCTGTTGCAGGTACTAACCACACGCTTCTGTAGGAGAGTAGACAGTTACCTGCCTGTACAGCTGGTGATAAAAGAGATTTGGGAATGCGGCTGTCTCTTGCTAGACTTCTTTTATGTTTTTTTTAAACTCTTTGTAGCATCCAACTGCAGGAAAAAAAATATGGAGGCGAGAGTTTTTGTGTCACAAACGTACACGCTTTGCCCAAGCCCCTGATTTCCTCCTCATTCACAGCTGTCTTTTTTTTTTTTTAAATTATTTTCCTCCAAACCCATGACATGCTGGTTTTGTTTCCTAGCTTCCTCTCTTCGGGAGAGGTTTTCCCTCTCTCTGGCCCTCCCTGGATGTCAGCTGCCTTCCTCCATTGCACTGTTCAACGCCAGTCACCCCGTGGACAAGAGAGAAACGCGCTGAGGAGGCTGGGGACTGACACAGAGCAGGCAAGACTGGATGCATTTGACACGTCTGCTGTTCCCTACGCTCGAAAACTAGAAAACGGTTGTCTGGAGGTGCTGGTGTGTCCCTGGTAAACCCTGTTGTGAAATCTTGCTGGTGGCTGGGTGATAAAACCTAGCTGTAAATTGCCAGTTGCTAAATCCTTATCCTGGAGGCAGAGTTGTTCCAAACTTTAACTCGGATAGCGGAAGTCAGGGAGGACTGTTCAACAGGGGCTTTAAAATCTGAGGCTGGAGAGAGCGCTGCAGAGATGGAGAGCGCAGTCCACAGTGTCCCCGTGCCGAGACATTCCCAGGCAGATAGTGAGGCACAGGCTTGGCTTCAGCATTATTTACTCTGAAGTTTTATCGCTCTGGGCAGCGGTTACGGTAGCAGCTCCTCGTGCGGTGGGATTGACCCCTCTGCTGTTTATACTGGTCTAGAGCCAAGAGCTGCTAGTCAGAACTGGTGTCACCCAGTTGATGTGAACATTCAGTACGTGCGGAGTAACAGCGGCTTTCACCTCAAAAATCTGCCTTGAGGTAGCAGGGGGACACCAGGAGGGGACGTGGTGGGGAGCCAGCGTGTGTCAGGGCAGGATTGTGATGTGACGTGGGAGGCTGCACGGCGGCTGCGGTGGCACACCGGCTGCAGACCAGCATTCGCTCTCCTCCGGGTTTACACCTGTGGTAGCTCGCTCGGATTCCCCTGTATCGGGGAGAAGTTGTCGTCTGTTGTGTGACTTGCTTTGAGAGCAGTGGATTTAGGGTGGGATTTACCCTTGGAAGCAGTGAACGGTGTCAGGCTGCAGCCTGTCGCCTTCAGACACGCCGCCTTCACCCAGAGGGAGCAGCGGTGCTTGTGGTTCGTCCAGGTCCGTCCTGGGAACATACTGGGTGAAGTGTTACGTCCTGATGGGAAACCACAAGTCCTGAGTTGCCACCGCAGATAGAACTAATACAAAAAAAAAAACCCTAACCCAAAAAACCAAAAAAACCCACCAAAAATCCCCAAACCAAACTAACAGGCAGTTTCTTTTCCTTGCAGCTGCTTGTTTCTCTGCTGTTCTTCTCGCTCATGGATCTCATCTCAGCAAAAATAGCACCAAAGGTAAATCCAGCCCCGGGGGAATTCTCACGACGCTAAATGTGTCTGATCCGCTTGGTTTGCTGCCCAAACATCCTTCCTACCCGTCCTGTGGAGGCTGGTGGCTGTTCTGCCAGAAGGAAGGGATCAGCAAGGTCCCAGACAGAGCCTGCTGAAAGCCCTCCCGTTCCAATCAGATTAAACCCGTATTTTCCTCCAGCTGACATTATCTCCCCTTTCACTCCAGCAGCTTTTATTTCTCTTCCCGAATGACTATTTTCAGTTCCCTGTCCCGACTTTACACCTCCCAGGCAGCGCAGGGACCTCGTCTCTCTCAGCTTTCGCGCAGCATCTCGCTTTTGTTAGATGATGTTTTTCCTCAGGCTGGAAGCGTACGTGGTATTTCCCAGGGGAAAGGGTCCCCAGCAAGGAGGAACACTGGTTTCCAGAGGATTTAATGCTACTAAATGAAGGAGCAAAGATGACAAGCTGCTGCCAGCAGCTGTCCGCCCTGAGCATCCTCGGAATGCTTTCTTCGTCCCTTTGCTGTCTCCGCGGCTTTGAAGTGCAGCCGTTTGTGTAGTCACCCAGCAGATGGGATCGGGGAGCAGGCTCCAGTTAAAATAATCGTTTGGGCTCAGTGTGTCTTTGGGAGAGGCTGGAGGAGAGTCATTGAGGAAAGAAACATCTTGAGCAAACGGATCGGGGAGGTTATTCCAAGTAAAATGAGTAATGCAAAGAAAACCAGACCCAAGCTGAGCTGTCACTGGATGGGCGAGAGGGGAAAAAACCTGCTCTGGGGAGCGGGGTGGGGTCGGTGCAGGGTTCCTTTCTGCTTCGATGCAACTAAAGCCCAGATCTGACCTGTCCTTTCTGCCCCCCAGGAAGGAGTGGATTTTCAGACGTCTCTGGAACGGTCCCTGGAGATCCTGCAGTGCCTGGAAGAGAGGGGCACGTCCTGGCCGCTTCTCTTCCAGCCGGCAGAGGAAGGTGGGTGAGTCCTGCTCCCAGGGCGAGCTTCGCTGTGAGGGTATCCAAGGAACTGACGGGCCTCTGTAAGCAGCACGAAAAATTCTTGTTTGAGGAAAAGCTGAGAACATGTATGGTGACCCAGCTGATGGTCAGGAACGATTGAAGCTGTTCCCTCGGGCAGAGAAGCCTCAGAGGGGACGGTGTTCTCCTGGGGGTCCCCTCACCCCAGCACTATATTCACTGAGGGACCTGTGCAGCCCCCGCCCCGCTGTAGAAGCGTGAAGGTGACGTGAGGACGCGGGCGACGCTCAGTGCTTCTCTCTGGCTGTTGCAGACCCTGGGACATACCACGTCCTGCGCAGCGCAGCCTCGGACCATCACCTCCGGCTCCTGCCTCTTGCCTTCTACAGGTGAGGAGCTGGGGGCTCAGCGGGAGGGGTGGGCGAGGGCGGGTGACCGTTTGCAGGGACGGAGGTCACCGCACTGCTGCAGGCAAGCCGAGCTCTTACCGAGCTGTGCAGCAGCGAATACTCGATCACGGCAGGGTCGCTATTTAAGGAGCCCCGTGTCTTTTGCTGGAAGTTTCCCTCCAGCTTTGTGCTCCACGCAGGAGTGCCCCGGGCTGTGTTCCTGCTCCTGGCAGGGGGTGGCCCTGCACACAACAGGACGTGTAAAAGGGACAGCAGCCACCGCAGCAGCTGTATTCGCCTTTCCCTGTTTTGTGTCTGCCACGAACCCGTGCTGAGCAGCTGCGGTGTGTGCCCTCCTCTAGCCTCACCCCTCGCTTCGGCCAAGAGCTGCTGGCCCGAGAGCAGACCTTCCTCGGCGTGGCGCTCCGGCTGTACACCCAGCTGCTGCGGCTCTTCGTGGAAGGGACGGACCTGCCGCAGGCTGACCAAACGGGGCACGGCCCTGAGCCCCTGCAGCACGTGAGTGAACTCTCTTTTTCTCTCCTATAACCCTGAATCCTGTTCTTTATCCCTTTGCCCTGCCCCTGGCAGCATCCCTCTGGTTCCCACCTTCCCGTACAAAGCGGTGGGAGCT
This sequence comes from Pterocles orientalis, assembly GCA_011057875.1. Lineage (NCBI taxonomy): Eukaryota > Metazoa > Chordata > Aves > Pterocliformes > Pteroclidae > Pterocles > Pterocles orientalis. The sequence continues at coordinate 71,622 of WKFP01013665.1, forward strand.
GGTGCTGCTGCCTGAAACCGAAGCCACCCCCCTGCTGTCTCGTACAGGACCTCAGGGTGACTGTAGTCCCTGATGCAGGGACCTGCCTGACCTGGGGAGTGGTGCAGTGGTTCCTGTCTCACTGCTGGAGGCAGGGACCTAGGGTGACAGTGCCATTGTGTCCCTTCCCCGTGTTCCCCAGGGCGATCCCTTGGAGGTGATTTCCGCGGCCCGGCGGTTCCTGCTTGGTGCCATCCCGCGATGCCCTGCCCAGAGCTTTGGAATGATACAACCGGTGCGTTGAGGGGTTTTCTTCCTCTTCTCCCAGTGGGTGAGAGCTGGGAGCACTGCTGCCTGCGCAGCCTTTCCTGGGCGCTGATCCTGCACCCGGCTAAACCTGCGCCACGCAGCGTGTCTGTAACGTGTTCGGGAGGCGGAGGACACCTGGTGCTCAGTCACTGCCATAGCCGTCTCCTCCCTCTCCGGCACTGCGTCTTTCCCCCAGCATTAAACCCTTGCCTCCTCTCCCTGAACGCTCGGTCTCGGGGGAAATATCGACATTTCCCACAAGCACGGGGGTCTCAGGAGTGTTATTTCTGTGCGAGCTGGCACCAGCTTGCCTCTGCTTTGCTGAGCCGTGCCTTTGACTCGCTTGGAGCAGCACAAGCGGGTCTAACCCCGGCGCCTTCCCCTCTCCCCAGCTCCTGGCTGCCTGCGAAGAACTTGACCCCGAGCTGGGAGCCGCCCTCCTCCCCTTCTCGCGGCCGGCTGCGGCCATGGAGCTGGACGAGGAGCCGCTCCTGTTCTGAGCAGAACCCCCTCCCTGCGGCTGGAGGGACAGACACGGTGCCACCTTTCTCACCAGTGTTGGTGTTTTTTCAAATTACTTTGTAAATAATTTATTACAAGCATAACGATGAAGCTTCTGTTACAATAAAAAGTAGGTTACGAATCTCAGTTTAGACTTGCTTTGGGAATCAATTTTTGTTTTTTTTTTTCTTTTCAAAACAAAATGTCTGCTTGAAGATTTTTCCCCTGTCCTCGTGCCCCGTGGGCACCCTGTACAGGCAGCAGGGACCGGCTGTGGCCAACTCTGTACAACTGGGGGCACGGCGGGGTGCTGCCCCCCGCCCCGTCCCCGGGGTTAGCCAGACTCTGAGTACAACACCGCTGAACCGGACGTGAGCATGGAGAATCACAGCATGATAACGAGCTTTTGCTGAGCAAGCTGAAGCTAATTCCACCGAGTTCTTTGGGAGACTACACTGTAGATTAAAAAAAGTCTCCCCTCTGCCGTGTGGTTCCTACAGGGACAGCGGCCCCGGCCCCCTCAGGTGGGCTCCTGCTGCGCAGTCACTTCGGGCTTCACCGCCTGGCCTTCCGCGGTCCCTGACGTGTTGAGGGGGCGAAGGGGCTCTGGCTCCAGCGGCTTGGGTTTGACCTGAGTCTGGATCAGAGGGTGCACCATGGACATGTGGACGTTAAGGTTATGGGCTTTCTCGAAGCGCTTCCCGCACTGGTCGCAGGCAAACTCCAGCTCCGTCTCCGCTTTGTGTTTGGTCATATGGTACTTGAGCGAGGCGCGCTGCCGGCACTGGAACCCGCAGATTTCACACCTGCAACGCAAAGCGGGGGCTCAGCACCCACCCCGGAGCCACAGCCGGGCCCTTCCCTCGTTATCATGCTGAAAAAACCCACGAGAAGATGACCCCAGCCTCAGCGCCGCTCGCTCAAAGCATCTCCCACACCCACCCCCGCCACAAACAGGATTTTCCCGGTCGCCCAACGCGATTCTCCTCCCCAGCGGGCGGCTGAGCATCCACCGCTGAACGCCACGGGGCAACAGAACGAGGAGGCGTGACACGCGCTCGGCCACGGATGAATATTTAAAGAACGACTCTGCGCTAAGGACAACGCCTGCGAGAGCTCAGCAGAACCTCGCCGCGCCTTCTGTCCCTCCCCTTAGCTCCGAGCGGCGCGCCGGGGTGCACTTACTGCAGGGGCTTTGCTCCCGAGTGCCGCATCTGATGGACCGAGAGGTGTTTGCGTTGCTTAAAGGTCTGCCCGCATTCGTCACAGATATAATTCCGTACCTCTGCAACGGAGAAACGGAGAGAGTCATGGATTCTGCCGGTGTCCGAGTACGTGAAATGCATCCACACAGCTGCCCGTGCTTACTGGGGGGGTCTAAATCCCTCCCCTCGCCTCACAGCCCCCGCCTGGGGGGTTGTTTACCGGCGAGGCCGAGACAGTTCCACACCCCACGAGTCCTCCCGCGGCACCCACGAGGCGTCTGTACCCGCGGAGCCCCCCGGACACACCTGTGTGGATGAGTTTCACGTGCCGCTGCAGGTACCGGTCGATCATGAACACCTTGTTGCAGCCGGGATGAGGACAGGGTCTCTCCCGCACCTCTTCGTGATGCTCTTTGATGTGTTTCTGCACAGAAAGGACAGAGCTGCTCACTGCCGGGCGGCGTTTTCCCCCGGGAAAAACCCTGATCCCCCCATAACGAGCCCCCCAGCGTGGCAGGCTTGGGCTTCGGCGCTGCTCCACCGCGAAAAACCAGCGACCTGCCCCCCATCTGCCCCGGCAGCGCGGCTCCAGCGGCACACGGCCGAGCCAGCGGCAGCCCTCTGGCGCGGGAGGAGCGCACAGAGCCAGAGCAGCTCAGCACAGAGAAAAGCCTCCGACTGCTTCGTTCAGTGGCTCGCAGCTTCCTGCAGAGCGAGGTGGTGGATTCAAGCTGTCGGGGATCCTCCTCTCGCGTGGGAACTGCTCTGGGACGCTCAGAGCTACAGATTTGAGACAGGAGCAAACCCCGAACTCACCTTCATGCCGTCCGCCCCCCTGTAGACGGCCGTGCAGCCCTGGTAAGGACACTTGTAAATGGTGGGCAGCTCCTCCCTGCAAAGCAGAGTGCTGCCGTCAGCCAGCGGCTGGGTGCAGGGTGGGGTGCTGCCCGCCCGCCGCCCGCTCCTCGCTACCTTTCACATTTGATTTTGTTTTTCCAGCCTGGCTTTGGCCCCGGCTTCTTCCTTATTTTGGGCTCTTCTGCCTTCTTGGCTTCTTTGCCGTCGCTTTTCTTGCTAGAAACCCTCCACGAAGGAACAAGGAGGAAGGACGATGGGTTAATCCTTGGTTTCAGTCCTCTCACAAAATCCTCCCCGAGCATCACCCCTGGCCGGGCACAGCGGAAGCACGCGCACTTACCTCTTCTCGGGGTAAGGCTCGAAGGAGTCGTCTGAGGATTGCACGTTTCTCTTCTCGTTTTCGTCGTCGCTCAAGAAATCCCTGCGAGAGAGAGGAGCCGCGCTTTACCCCCACAGCACCGCGTGCTCCTCGTCCCCCCCCGCGGCACGGCAGCCGAGGCTCCCCGTGTCCTCCTCCCCCGTCATCTCCCCAAACAGCAAACCCAGGTCCTGCTCGGACCACGTCTGTCAGGACAACCGAGCCGCTCCCAGGAGAACAAACGGCTGCTACTGAAACATCCACGTGCTGGTGAGGGACGTTCCCACCGCTTTCCGTACTGGGAAAGGGAATTTTTTAAGCAAGGATGTGATATCACTGACTGGTGGGGTTCACTAAGCTGCAGGGCGTTCTGTACGTCCTCACACGCAGCAGCCACATCGGTTTGGGGTTTTTTTTTCCCTTTTAAGTCCTAAGCTCTACAAGAAGCAATTAATTCTGAAGCCGGGAAGCAATAAATTGTGGCACTTCCAGTGTGACAGCTGACAGACCGAGCAGACACTGAAATAAGTCTGCGCTCGGCCGCGGGGTCCCGCAGCCTCCCAACGACTCACTCAGCTCTCGGTTATTCACAGCCTCCCGTTACACACCCGCGCTCCAAGGATTTACCCAAATCTTTCAGCACAAAGACTGCTGAGCTGCCAGCATCGCTCCACTCCCGCTTCCCCGTTCAATCGCTCTCCCCGGGAGCTAACGGGGTGATTTCTCCGGGTGCCGCCCCTTCCCTGCGTTCCCGCACCCGCCGCTCGGAGCAGCCGCGGAGGGGAATCGCCCCGGGGCGGGGGGCTGGAGCAGCGGCACCGAGCGAGCCCCCGCCACCCCTGCACGGCTCCTTCCCGGGAGCAGAGGGCGAAAAAACAGGAACGGGGTTTGCTGGAAGCAGCCGGCAAACCCCGAGAGCACCCGTGTGTGCAAACCCCCCTGCGGCGGGCGCGGCGAGACGGGGAACTCAGCGCAGCAGCGGCGTGAGCTTCGTCACGGCCGCCGCAGAGCCCCCGCCTGCGCCTCGGCCTCGAGGAGCGGGTCCCTCGCGGAGACAGAGCTCCCCGAAGCTCAGTGCACGCTCGCAAAGAAGACATTTAGGCTGTGTTAAACCCACTCTGCTCTCACCCCTCAGAAAGGTCACTGAACTCGTCTTTTACCCGCTCATCCGACGCTGCCGACAGAACCTGCTGCCCGCTCAACTGTCCTGGGGAATGAAGGAGAACACGGGGCGTTAGGAGGAAACACGGCACAAACCAGCCAGCGGAGAGCCGGGAGGAGGAACCGGGATCGCTCGTGGTGGCTCACCCCGCGTGGAAACACGCTCCGTGACAAGCGAACGGGGATTTAAACCCAACTCTGCGTCTCGTGTGCTCAGAGACTGCTCACCCTGCACCCCAGGGATGGGAGAGCCTTTACCCCGGAGCTCCCACCAGCAGCTGTTGGTGTCCCCGTGACACCCCCTCTGTAACCAAAACACTCGTCCCCAGGCGAGTCCCTGCTGCCATCCCTCCTTCCAGCAGCCACATCTCCCGGGGCTGTCACAGCCGAGCACAGCCCGGCTTCTGGGACTGGAAAATGGGCGTTCGTCCCCCCACAGCGCTTCCAGAGGGGAGCTCACCCCCGTCAGCTCGGCCCACCAGCGGGACGCCTGGTGACTTTGTGGGCAGAAGGGGCTCTGGCTGTCCGGCAGCGGGGAGGGGAACCCCTCCCTGCCAGAACGCGGTGCTGGAGACCCAGCGGCTGTTCTGCACGGCAGCAGGGTCTCACCAGCCAGGTGCAGCCGGCTGAGGACCACCCGGGTCTCACCCCTCCATCGGAGAGGAGAACAGCGCACGGGGCGCGGAGACCGGCTCCTTTTGTGCGACGGAGTTGGCTGAACCCGTGTTTCCCCTTTCCCTTCCAAAAAGCTCAGCATCCCTGGTCAGAAGCGACTCTCCCGGCAGCCTGCCCTCCCCAGCTGGGCTCTGCCCCCCACGGCTCCCCACGCCAGCCCTTCCCAGAGACACCAAACCCCGTACCTGCGGCAGTGCCCAGCGGCGAGCCGGGCTGCGGCGGGGATTTCTCCTGCGCGGGGGCCGTGCTGTCCACTTGCGAGTCAGACGATTCCCTGTTCTGCGGCTGCTCGTCCTCCACGTCCAGCGGTACCGACGTGGTCCCTTTGTTTGCGGGCTGCTGGCAAGTTGTCCTCCCCGGAGCATGCTGGGGCTGGGGAGCAGGAACAGCCTCGGCATTGTCTGCGCCGGCCCCGTTGTCGGTCAGGCGCTGCGCCGCGCTCTTGCTCCACTCCCGTTTGACAGCCAGGGCGTTGTCCACCAGCACCGTGCTACAGTCCGAATCCGTATCCATCACGTAGTCGTGCCCGTCGCCGCAGCCCCAGACGGCGCGGATGATGCCGCAGTACTCAGAGGACAGGACGCTCTGCAGGCTGGGCACCGAGGAGCAGCCCCCGGCGTGCGCGTGCGCCCAGGTCACCAGGCCGTGCAGGCACTGCGGGCTCGACGTGATCAGGTCCACTGCCGGGAGGAGAACCAGCACGCACACCGTCAGCCCCTGCCGAGGGCTCGGCCGGCCATGGCGGGGGACAGGGACCCACTCCCCGCCCCGGGAAAAGGGACAGGGCTGTGGAGCCGCTCCCGCACTGCGGTTCTGCGTCAGGAGATGCCCGAAAGGTGCTGCGGGCGGGTGGACTGCACCGGGGCAGTCCCAGCGACTGCTGGTGTCGCTGATTTTCCAGCTGAAAGTATTTCTGATTGCCCCCAAGGGTCTGACGGTGCTGGGACAGGCCTGGCACCGCCACCCCAACCCGTTCCACCTGCCCTTTGCCCCCCTGTGCCCGTTCCGCTCGGCTCCGGAAGGCCGGGGCCAGCGAGGACCCTCCCGGGGAGCCGGGGAAGAGGGGGAACCGCAACCAGCCAGCATGGGGCAGGGCTGTGCCGAGGGACGGGGAACCGCCCGGCTGGGTGGTGGCTCCTCAGCGCCCGTAAACCCCGTCCTTCGCTGTCGGCGTGGCAGAAAGAGAAGGAAAGCGGCTCCGCGCGCGGGCACTCACCCAGGCAGGAGGCAGCTCCTTCCGCGCCCGGCTGGGCCTGCGCCGTGCTGCTCCTGCAAAAACCAGAACAGCGCCGTGGGGTCGCTATGGTCCCTATGGAGGGACCCCGCGCCAACACGCGGCGAGTTCCTGCTCCCGGGAGGAAAGCAACGCAACGTACTTTCCTTTCGCCTTGGCGTGGCCGGTGGGAGAGGCGTTGACCCTCTGGATGAAGGTCCGGAGGACGCTGCGGCACTTGTAGAACTGCGCGTGGCATTTCTTGCAGACGAACTGGGGCAGCGCGGGGTCCTGCCGCACCGCCACGCCCACCAGCCGCTGGAAGTCGCTGAAGAAGACCTGATCCACGCGGCGCTGCTTCTCCGAGTTCTCCCCCATCACCGGCACCTTCCCGAAAGCATTGCGCAGGCTCCGGGAGGAGAACTTTCCATGGCAGAGGCGACAGTAGCCGGTGCTCAGGGCTCGGCCGATTCCTGCCGGAGAAGGATCGAACACAGCCGCTGGGTGCCTGCCGCAAGAGCACGGCGGCCGCCGCCGGAGGACGTTCCCCTTCCCCAGGCCGCCTCCGAAGCCTGGGCTTTGGCCGGAGCAGGAAAAGCCGGGCAGGAGGAGAGAGACCGTCCCTGTGACCCCCCCACAGACTGGGGCACTGCACCGCAACCTGCTGACCCCAAAATTGGCCTTTCTGGCCGCAGCGGAGGTGTCCTCAGGGCTCGTTGGCACGTGTTTGTGCTTTGGCCAACACCGTCCTTTGGCTCAAACGGTTCTTCTTCCCCCCCAGCTTTTATCTCCAGAGTATTTACAGCCGCCGGCCGCATCCCTCGGCCGCGGAGCTGCCGCAGGACGGGCCGTGGGAGCTGCCGCAGCCCGGAGCGGGGCTGACCCGGAGCAGCGGGGCAGGACGCGAAGCATCCCTCCAGCTCCCGGTCCACCGACCGCGCCGCCGTCCCCCCGGCAGCCCCACCAGCCCCCCAGCAGCATCCCAGCTCCGCAGAGCACATCTGTCCCCCCCGCGCCCTGCCCGCCCGCCAGCACGGAGGAACCCCCCGGCACAGCCCCATCCCGGCCCTACACCCTGCACCGGGGGCCAGGGCGGGAGCAGGGTCCCGCCTGCAGCCCCCCAGCAGCCCCCCGCCACCGAGCAGCCGCCAGAGCCTTCGGGGGGCCGGTGGGGACCGGTGGGGACAGGCTGCAGAGCCCTGGTGCTGTCCCCGCGGTGACACGGGTGCAGCCGATGGCCCAAATTTGAACCGGCCAAACCTCATCTCCCGCCGCACCCACCGGGACCCCCCCGGCCGCGGCTGCTCGGGGAAGGGCGAGCGGCTCCCGCCGGCGGGGACACCCCCGAGGGGGGCGGAGAGGCGGGGACAGGGCCCGGCCCCGTGCCCGCGGGACCCCCGCAGCCTGCCCCGGGGGGTGGCCGGTCCCCGGGAGCCGGGGGGGGGGCACGGACAGGGACACCCCTCCCCCGGGGGAAGCGGGAACGGCCCGCGGGACCCCTGCCCCGCCCCGGGACCCCTGCCCCGCCCC
>WKFP01013666.1:1812-27326 GCA_011057875.1 Pterocles orientalis
GGTTTTGAAACACTCAGATAATCTTTCCAGTGCTCTTTGTGCTCCCAAATGCAGGCTTTATCCAGGTCGGTTGTTTGGGAAAATTGGCTCCTGGACATCCTGGCAGGGTGTGGGAAGGAAGGGGGACGTGGGCAGGTGGAGAGAGGAAATATTGGGACGTGGGGAGCGTAAGGAGATGCCACCGAGGGTGAACCAAACCTGTCGAGAGCAGTCTGCGTCCATCTGGCATACCCAGCTGCTGGCTCACGGGTTTGCGTGCGACGCGTGGAGTTACCAAACCAGGACAAAACGGCAGCTCTCCCCAGGGAAGACACGGGCACCGCCACTGAACGTGACTGCGGGAAGAGATGGGTTTTTTTCTCTTACTACTAGTTTTCGCTCTATTTTGTAGTATTTTGGCAGTAGATGCACTGGACAGTCCAGTCACTGTCTCCTGGGTCTATGAGAGCGACACGTAACCAGCCTGTTCTGCTCAGCAGCTCTGTGGGATCAAACCTGCACTGTGAAATGTGGGATCGTGGCCGTTTATTTTTCAGTGAAGACAGTCGCCAAGATGCGTTTGTTTCAGAGAACTGAATTTAGTGTTTAAACTGCTGCTCATGAAGACATTGGCTTTACATAGTGAGAACTGTTCACTTGGATGTAGCTCTACGTTCCCCAAACACGGAGCATCAGTAGGTATTTGTCATTAGCAGCAACCAAGGAAGTTGCAGATTGATCTGCTGGTGTCCTTTCTAAGCTGAAGGTGAGGGATGGTAATCTGTACAAAACCCAGCCCTGTTTCTGTGGACTAGTAGAAATATGTTAGAGCCTATATTCAATGCTGGAAAAACATGTGTTTCCAGAAAGAAAAGTTAAGCAAAATATATATAATAAAAACCTGTGCGAGGAAGCTTGGGGGGCAGATCCCACCATTCCATCTCAAACCTGCAGAGCTGCGTGGGGGCGGCGGGCAGCGGATCCTCCTTGCAGGAGGTGGGCAACACCTCGAGTGGAACCAGCTTTCTGCATGGAGCTGCGCAGTGGTAAGAGGGCTGAAAATACATTTTTTTTGCTGAGCAGAAAGTGCGTGTTTGTGGATTTCATGGGGGAGTATGATAAATTATATCTTCAGTTGCATATTGCTGCCGAACAGAAAAGCGGCCACACAGTGCAGTTAATGGCTATTAAGAATCTTCCAGCATAGATAAAGTTAAATGTGGGATTTGAGCAAAAAGTTTTCCCCTGAGGATGTCTAATAGATGTTGCTATTTTTAATTCCTAGCTCTCACGCTGATGTTGCTGTTGCTCCCTTGGTATCTGAAATTTTGAGAACGGTGGGACATGAAAACATCAAGACTCCCAAGTGAGCTGCTTTTGACCGAAATGTGCAAGTTGTGTGCTGCTCAGCACATCGCTCCTGCAGGAACAGCTTCCAGTGAGCAGCACAGACGTAACTCATTTAGCAAGCTGAGTGGGAGCTGGGTATGGGCAATGCGTGACTTCGGGAGGCTTCAGGGCGTGTTGGGGGATTTCTGTTTGTTTCTTTAAGCCCCTGGAAGGATGAATTCTTACTACTTTACCTTGCTGGCATTGTGCGATAGAGCGCAAATATTTGACAGCCACAGTTTGAAAAGTGTAAATTAAATAAATAGTATACTTGCCAATATGAAGTGTTTCACTATTTTAAGCTGCTGTTAGAAAGGGTCACTTTTTTTTTTTTTTTTTTTTTTTTTTTGAGCAGGTAAATGCCTTGGCTGTTCATTTTAAGGGGTCGGTATTCTTCATCTCATTCAATCAGAACAAACCCCTGCAATCACACAGAGGCTGCGCGCGTATGTGGCATCCAGGCATGATGGGTTTTATCAGGTTTTTACTCAGCACTGCACGGCTTCAGCTTCATGGGTGGCCTGTTCTCAGCCACCAAGGCTCCTGGCCAGAGCCCCTCTTTGAACACAGGTGAGATGATGAGCCTGGCAGTTTGTCATTTATCTCCAGTAAATGTTGCCTATACTCTAGGACATGTCCTCTAGAGCTAGCAGATGCCACAGGGTGTTAAGAAGTTAAATTCCTTTTCTTCCCATGTCCCCTGAAGGAGCACAGTGTGGCCAAGTCTGGTGCTATGACCACTACTTTTTTTTTTAACGTTCATCTTTCCAAGCAGCATGCCACACCCAGTGAACACAGAGCTGCTGCTGCAAGGCTGCTCTTGCACAGCAAACACACAACCCTAGGTAAACAAACTGATTTCACCTGCAGATTTCACAGGAATTGTTTTCTTACGTTACTTTAAATATCACTGTCTTTTTCTCATACGGCTTAACAGCTGGAACTAGAGCTGGAGGTATAGAAACGGGGAAAAGCACGCTGGAGGCTATTATTTAGTAAAGTGTTTTATAGTGTTCTCGTGGGAGGGTGGCTGAGCAGAACAACGCTGAATTCCTGGGCCAGACTGGCCCTGCTGCCGTTGCAGTGCCTTTGCTCTCACTGGTTTTCTCAGCTCTCATTGCCTTGGGATCCTCCCTCGAGCCATGACCCCAAACTGCTGAAGCAGAGCTGCCAGGGAGGGTTTGCTCTGGCCACGGCTGGTGACAGCAGCACAGTGCAGGTGCGCACAGTCTAGCATTAGGCAGCAGTTTAAGAACCAGTTTCCCTGCTTCCCCGTACATGGGTGCTGCCTCAAGAGAAGGCAGTTACACACAGAAACCGGAGGCTGAGGACACCTCAAAATAGGCTGAAGCTATTCAGCCAGCTGACAGGGGAAGAATCCTTCCTCAGAGGACTGCAGGAGAAAAGTATTTTTTAGTGGGGTGAGAGAGGTAAATGCTTCTGGCCTTCCTCCTCTCAAGTAGTGAATTTCTTATGCACTTCCAGGACAATTCTCAGAACACTTGTAAACACACAAATACAGTTTATGATCTGAAATAATTTGACACAGAGTGAATTAAAAGTTTACTTTAATTTTGAACCATTTTATAACTGCATTTTTCTCATGAAGCATCTGTATCACAGCAGGCTACAATAACTTTGGGATAAAAGGCAACTGGTAAACTGTCCAATACAAGGTTCCAAATAAACAGTTCTTACTGGCCCCTACCCAGACATATCCCAGATAAAGTTTTTGATCAGAAACATGAAATAGATGCACCTGCTTATTTTAAGCATATTAAAAAGGAAACTAATTGGACCATTTCTATTTGTCTAGTTTTTTTATACAAAAAGGCTACACAATGTTACACTTTATTCAGAATACAGTTAGAGCGATTATGAATTAGTGTTCTACACCTTTACTCAATCCTTAAAAATTAGAAACTGCTGTAACATATTCACTATAACTTAATACTACGAGAGACTTTAAAAAAAACTAACAACAATTACTGCAAAAAGAAAAGCTACTTCCAAAGCAAGCAAGGTCAGTACCATTACAGAGATTTAAAAAAAATAAGAAATTTTTAACAAGCAAGGCTAGGGTTTGATAAATTCCATCTTGCAATTCATTCTTGTGCATTCTTTGTTTCTTGAATCACTCCCAAAATCCATTTGTATTATTACTCCTCGACCAAAAAGGACCAGAACAAAAAGTTTACTTCAATTGTTCCCATAGGAAACTCAGCTTGGTTAGTGTGTCAGGCACTTTCTGAGATACTAGCCCACCCCTCGAGCCCTCTCAGCAACTCTACAGGCCAATCAATGCAAGTTCATTCAGATGATACAGCTGCAAAGAGAAAAAAAAAAACAGGTAAGTGTTCCTGTGTAAAAGGGCTGTTCTCACATATTAAGACTGCATGAAGCCACTGCACAAGACATTACAGTTAATTACTTCCACACTTCACGGCAGAAGTCAGTTTGGAGTGTACTGATGGTATGTTTCCAGAGCATTTATTCGCTATTCTGGCACACTGGGACCCAACTGAGCCAATCCCTCCCTGCCAACCAAGTCCTCAGTCCAGTCATCTGTTTTTTTCTTTCTGTTTTGTGTTTGGTTTTTTTTAACTCAAGGTTGGAGCTTCTTACCTAAAGGATGATTTACAGGTCAGTATCGAACCAGGCCAACTGATTACTGTCACCTGGAGGCAGCCCATCCATAAGGTCCTGGGCATGGCCAAGATCTGGCAGACCATCAACTGGGTAGTCAGCACCAGGGTGGTGGCCACCCATTTCATGTTCCATCATAGGGTCCATACCCAAGGCATCCTGACCGTATCCGCCAGAGTGGAAAGAACGGTAGCTAGGATCTAAGAAAGTTAAAGGTGGCAGAGGGAAAAAAAGCATAATGTTAACAGATGTTAGATGCATCAGAAGCTGCAAGTATCAGTGTGTGAGAAGATCTTTGTAGCCATCTAATTTTTTTTTCTAGTTCAGCCAAGTCCAAAACAATCTGTTGCCTGCCCTTAATGGCTATTCCATTGTTCAAAACAGCCTTCCAGTACGATTCTGCAGACAAAGCACACTGCAGTCAGAAGCACGAGCCAAGCCATTAGTCTGCACAATCAACAGTACTAAAATTCAACAATACTGCAGCAAAACCAGGCTCTGAGACTCTAGACTTGCTTCTGAAAGACTAGTCAAAAATAGCTTAGAATCCTTAGGGATAGGCTTGCGTTCAAGTCTATAGACACTTACAGACTAATACATTCAATACCAGCTTTTGTTTTAAAGAAAAACTGCACTATTGACATTGTCAAGTCCATTTGTGAAGAATTTAAAAGATTTCTGGAAACAACAGCTCAGCAGGAGATTCTCCCACAAGACCCAGACACAAGACACCAGTTTTGCACGTTCACACGGCTCCCATTTCAGAGCTGCCAATGGTGCTGCAGAAACTGGGTATTTGAACTGGCAGTTCCCCATCTGCCTGTCAGTGTGCAATACCTGACTGAAGAGTAATTTCACTCTTCACTCATTTGCAGTTCTCCTTTAAAATCTATGACTTCATCCAACTGAAGTTCAGTCAAGGGGAACAGAGGAGACATACCATCTGGGCGGTATCCAAGAGGCTCTCCCTGGGCACCAATGTCAAGTCCAAGATCTGCTGTCTAGATGTACACAAAAAGTTACAAAACAGTTTTAATGTCAAGTCTTTGGGCCAGCACTAATTTCAAATTTAAAAAGTTCTGAAGCTTGCCCCAGGTCCCTTTTTAGCAACTCTTCTGCAGTGAGCACTGCAGCATGGTACTTCTGCAAACACGAAATGCCCTTTTTATCCAAGCATCCATATCCAATATACAACAGCCAGATTTGGGCATAGGAATCCATAGATCCCTGGAAGGAGGGTTCTGTTTGGGAACGAAAAAATGGGGTAAGCCTAGGAACACTGCTCCTCCAGTACACCTGCCCAACTCCTGCAAGTCAGCTGTTCAGAGATTCCCAAGCCAGCAAGAGAGCATTTAAGAGTTCTGAAGGGACCTCCTCCAGTTTGTCCAATTACCTAAGTAATTGCCTGTCTGCAGTAAGCGCATAACTCCAATCTCAAACAGATATTCCATTTTAGCTTTTTTTTTTTCCCACATTACTGTGGTAGATACAGATTTCGGACAACAGAAAGGTGAGCACAGAAACTGTACAAATCAAAGGCTACTGTCCTTTATTTAGCAATACATACAAGGTAAGACAAGCTAGGCTCCCAAATCTTAAGAATCTGGGGGAAGACAGACTTAGTGAAACCTTCGCTCTACTCCATGCACACATTTTGTTTTCAGTCTCAATGCACTGTTTTACCCCTTTAAACATGAGAAAAGGCAACATGATGATCATCATGCAAACATATTCAAGTCTGAGAGCTCAATTCTAAGAACACAAGTTGCATCCCCATCTCAAGATTATTCATCCTGCATAATTTGCTCGATAGAAGCCTCACAGGATATAATTGAAGTTTCTGCTTCCATCATATCACTCATGCCTCAGTTTTTGCATTCAGAGTTTATTAGGTTCTGCCAAACAGCACAGAAATGTACAAAGTTCTACTCTACAGCCTTGCATGCTAAAGAAGATAATTAGAATTAGACATTTTAGTGAACAGACTCTTCCTATCTGCAAGGGAAGAAGCAGCTCTGAGGCTGCTTGCTGCAGGTTCACTAAACCTGAACACAGAGAGAGTAAAGAAGGTACAGCCATGTGTAAAGCTGGGCCTGTATCACTGATGGCATCTACACTTCACTACTGCAAGGAGGGAGGACTTGGAAGCAAGGTCTCCCCAAGGAACCATTAATACAAAGACACAACTCACCTCGTTCCAAGCCATTGGCTCAGTCCGGAACAGAGAGCTTGTCAATTCAACTGAAAGTCGCTTCTTGTAGTCCTGGGGTTTGTCCTCAGACATTCTGAACAGCACTGCAGCTGCGTATGTTGCTGTTGAAAGGAAGAGAGATTTTAGCAGAGGCTGAGTCTTGCAGCAACTTTTCTAACACAGGTATGAAACCTGTCTTTTAAGTTCACTTACCAACACCCTCATTCCTAGAATGAAGCAGTTCTGTTAAAGGGGCAGTGGCACCTTCAGCTTCAATTGCTTCAGCTGCTTCCTTGTCTTGAGCCAGTTCACAAAGTACACCTGCGGCTACTCTCTGAATGTTCTCAATGGGAGAGTACAACAACTGCAACCAAAACACAACAGGGTTTGTTTAGTTCTTCTGCTTTGAACAAGCTCTTCAGCACAATCTGACTTAGCCATTCTTCCAAGGAAGTGCAAGAGTGATTTTACTCGTTTTTCTAGTAAGTACTATGGCATTGTCTTGAGCTCTTACTTACCTGCACAAATAGTGGAATGGTATTTAGACCCCTGATTACAATTCGGTTATGAACATCTCGTGCAAGAATATGCAGGGCTCCAGTGCAGCCCTCGACAATTTCTTCCATACGCACACCCTCCTAGTTAGGGAAAGAAAAGGCACTTTTTGAAGTTGAGATATTACGTGCTATCTTTAAAATTACTGTCGAAAAGCTTCTCACCCTGTCAACTAATCAACCACATGCCCTCTTCCCCCTGCAGGGCTCATATCCACTATCTACTGCTGGCCTTCAAACTTAACATCCCTGCTACGAGGCAGCCCAGTTTATCCAACTAAATTCCGTCAGTAAAGCATCTCAGCGGAACTCCTCCCAGTGTTCTCATTTTTATTTCAGTTCTTTATAAACTTAATCTCTAACAACACTGGCTTTTTTTCCCCAAGCAGAACTACCTTGGCAGTTTACTAAGTCTGAAACGGTGGTTATCAATAACAAAGAGGCCTCCCCTTGCCTCTGGAAGTAGTAACTACACTCTGGTATTAGTAGGTACTGCTTCCATTTGCCCATGCTAAGGCAGCCTCCCCTTTGTTAACGTGTTTAACAGGGCAAAAAATCGACACTGATCTTACCACTTTGACCTGGTACCTAAACAGGTAACACGTATGGAGCCTGTACAACTTCTCAGCATTTTTACAGCTCTAAAGACCCTTGAAAATATGCAATAAGCTGCAATAGCATTGTTAAACGCATCCTCCAGAGAAGGATGAGGCAGTTCAGGTTCCCTGGTAGAGAACCACTTGCGTCGCCAGAGTAGACAAAACCAGTTATTTTTTGTTATCTACAGCATTCAGAATTAAATGGTCAAAGGAAAAGAAGCAACAAGGCTTTGACATTTTTATTTAGCTAGTTATTTAAAGAAAAGCTTTAGGTCTGCTGCGATAGAACTATGAGCATGCCAAGAGAATATTATGAATTAGAGAAAACTGTAAGACAACAGCTGTGTAGACCAAACAATACATAGCTGGGGCAGACTGACATCTGAGGCGTTTCAGAGACAAGTTTTACATGTAACTTCAGTTAGTGGTGGCTGCTTACCACAAACTGCTGTTGTGTTCCGCCCATGGAAGTACGTCGCTGGGTATCTTGATGTGCTCTAACCAGCAACTGAACTAACCTCGGAATAGCACCTTGTTCACGCAGCGGGGCGTGGTTCGCAGGACAGAGCGCGAGATTGCGGATCAGACCAACAGTAGCCTGCAGTTAAGGAAGGGGGTGGGGAATAAAAGAGCATGAGGGATGTGCTTGCTGTTGCCAGTTTCTTTTTTTAATCAGTTGATCCCAAAATCTTCAAGAGACAACATACTAAGTTGCTCGATTGAAGCAACTTTCCCATCAAATAAGTTTACATTTTAAAAAAGCACAAGTTTTTCAGCAGTGAAAACTGTTGACTATTATTTACCTTGATCAAAGGCCAGTGCGATGGTGGGTGCAACAGTTTAACCACCACTGGGAGCCCATAATGGAGACGTACTGCATTTTGAGCCATCTCAGCTTCTTGGTGTCTGCTAGTGAGGTGACGGAGTGCACAAATAGCAGGTTCTGTGATGTCTTCCCTGTCTCCAGCTCGAAGAACTGTGCGCACAAGAGCCTCAATGCCACCAACCTGGCACACCATCATCTTGTTCTTGTAGTTGTTGCAGGTAAGGTTGGAAAGGATGCCAGCAGCACAAGTCACAACATTAATATCATCTGATCCTAAAAGCTGAACCAGGGTTCCTAGAAGGCCTTCCATTCCCTCCTGCAAAAAAAGAGGGAAGAAAAATTTAGTCTCTCTCCTCTTCCACAATGTTGGCTTTTGATCCTGATCCCTTAGAAGAGCCATTTACCTGTTTTGTTGCAGCATCTGACAGATTTCTCAGAGTCCAGAGACAGTTCTGGACAAGACGCTGGCTTGGGTCTGTGAGGTGGAGTCCCAAAGCTTGCATCCCACCTAGAAGAGTGTACAGATTTAACACCATTACTCAGATGCTCATCCTGTGAACAGTCAGGTCCTTCTCCTCCTTAAACTCTGAGAACTGTCTCACAAGCTTCTGGATCTTTCTTGGCATTAGTATCATAATATGGCTTTACCCTAACCCTTCATCACACAAAAGAAAACCCCGAGATTCTTTTTGTGACGCTGGACCTTTTAAATGTATTCATAGTCTAAGGGGACCATTCTGACAATGCTCAGGCACAAAGCCATCCAGCTAACACCACAGCAGACATACTTAAAACAGACTGCCTTTTATACTTGTGTATCCTAAAGGCCTCCAAACTAGTTATGGACTGAAGGACCAGTCCAAGTACAATTTTTGGTGCTAGTAGCTTCTGTTCTCACGTGAAAGGTGCTGATCCTGCAGTACCATATAGAGTTTTAAGTTACCATGGGTACAAGGTACTTACCAGCTTCAACAATGGCAGGTTTGTTGCTGGAGCAGACTGACAACACCTTCAGCACCCTACTTGTGGTCCACAGTAGCTTCTCATAAGTATAGGTCCTCATTATGTTTACTAGAGCCTGGGGTCCACCACTTGCCAGAATAATCAGCTGAAAGACAGCAAAAATAAAATTTATCTGTCACTTCATATGCAATGTCAGTAGGTAGTAATTGTTGCTGGCTTGCACCCACCAGAGGTTACAGATCTCTAAAAAAAAAGTTCCCATCTGCTGGACAAGTCTGTAAGTTTTGCAGTCTCACTAAGCATGACTGCATTTCTCAAAATAATTCTTGTGTCCCTCACCTCTGGCAAGGTCAGGACTGACTGGCAAAAGCCCACCATGGCTGAAGATCCAGAATAAGGAGGTGAGTGCACAGAAACTGTTAGGCCATTCATAGCAAACCTGCTCATTTTAAGCGCTTCAGTAGCACAAGCACTTACCTTACTCTCTTGATTGCCATACGCTAAAATCTGAAGGCAGTCTGTTGTGATGGCCAAGAATTTGACATTTGTCTTGTTGAGCAAGGCAACCATTTTCTGGAGCCCACCAGCTAGACGGACAGCCATTTTGGCTCCTTCCTGATGTAACAGGAGATTGTGAAGAGTTGTAATGGCATAGAACAGCACAGAGTCCACTGGGGACCTACAGAAGGAAAAAAAGCCTCGTGAGTACCTGCACCTACTAGTACCAACTAAGTATCGTCTGAGTAGTCCACATACCCAAGCATTTTAACCAAAGCAGGGATGCCTCCTGATTTGAAGATTGCCAGCAAGCCTTCACGGTGATGTGAGAGATTGTGTAGTGTACCTGCAGTACAACGGGCTGTTTCCACATCGTTTGTATTTTGCATGGTACGTACAATAGCAGATACCATTTGAGGAGATCTCATAATGGCATGGCGAGATGCTTCCTTTTTGGATAACTGATGAACCATAACTGCAGCCTTGTTCACCACTACCTATGGAAATATTTGAAGAAAGCTTTTAGTTTTAAGGTCATTGAAGAAGCCCCACAAGCAAGTTACACTGAGGCAAAGAAAATGCTTACCTGGTCCTCATCATTCAACAGTTTGGTCAGTTCTGGGATTGCGCGAGTTGCAAGTTCAGCATCATCTTGGTAGTTTATCAAATTAACAACAGCATGTTTTAACATCTGGGATGGCTCAGCCAGGCGTTGCACATTAGTTGGATGAGCAGCATCAAACTGCGTGGACGGGATTTGCATTCCCTCATCCAGTGTTTCAGGGAACATAGCTGCACGCACTCTCTGAGCTCTAGTCATTGCATACTGGCCATCAATATCTGAAAAAACAAGGGAAGTCGTTACCTCAAACTAGGATTAAAAAGCACATCATCTAGATTAGTAATAATTTACTATTTAAGTTTCTGTAGTTAAGCTGTGTGCCTGAGCAAACCAGTGCAACAGAAAACGCCTTACCAGCAACTTGTTCCTGGGTAAAGGACTGAGAGAACCCCTGCTCCCACTCATACAGGACTTGTGTCGTGTCCACATCTTCCTCTTCAGGATTCCCCTTGCCACTCAAGGAGGGAGCAGTTGTTGTGGCACCAGAATGGATACCAGAGTCCAGATATGATTGTTGCTGCCAATGACTGACTGCTGCTTTTCTGTCCGGCTCCATTGCCATATCCAACTCCATCAAGTCAGCTGTAAGAAAACATTGTTGAACAATTAAGTTTAGTTCAGTTACTCCAGCATGTACTAATCCAAGAGGTGACAGAGATTTTAAATGAAAAAAAACCTGCTATAAACAACTACCTCAACCCAGCAGAGGCAGCACTGCAACTGAGACAGCAGTTTTAAACTGAGGCTTTACATCAAACCAATGCAGACATCTACAAACCTAACAGGCAGAGCAGTCACTGCCATTGTGACTGTCTTAAGTCTGCTGCTTAAAGGCTCCCACATACTATGATTAGATACTTGACTTACTTAAGGGACCTAAAATGCTTATGATGACAAACTTGTTTGCAGGTTTGAGTTCCAGTGGTAAGGTATTAATTACTGTATTAGAGCAGACATTTCTCAAACCAAGTGGCTTTAAAAAATTTAAAAAGGGGACCCAATTTAACTGCTCTTTATTAGAAATGATAGGTTCTAATAACAGAAACTGTGATGTGTTACATACCTTGAGTTGCCATGTTCCTTGTACTCCCAGAACTCTTTCCTGCTACCTTTCAGAGACCCTAAAAAAGAGCAAGGTTAGAACTTATTAAACACCAATCAGAGCTAGTAACACAGGACAGGACTTCATATTAGAACATTGGAATTGCAAACTAAGACTTTACACATCTTGCCATTTCATTACTACAGTGAGTATATGTCCTGGGGTTAGCTGGGACCGTATATTCAAACACTAGTTAGCAAACCCCTATGGACAGAGACGCAAAAGAATGAGATGTATCACCCAGACTTTTTCTGGCAGACTTTATGTAAGATCTCACACAGAATCACAGAATGTTAGGGATTGGAAGGGACCTCGAAAGATCATCTAGTCCAATCCCCCCGCTGGAGCAGGAACACCTAGATGTAGTCTCCTCTTAAAGGTGCAAGAGAAAAAGAACTGAAGACTGACCATGATAAGGCCATTTTTTACTTCTCTATCCTTGCATAAGATGAAGTCTAGACATTAAATTCTACAGCTTGGACAGGCTGCAAAGACAAGGGCTAAATGTCAGACTTCCTCATTTCTCTTGAGGACAGCTACTCCAAAAATACTAGCAAAACTGTTTGATACAGGGCTACAACATGGATTTTGACAGGGAAAGCTGAAATTACCATTTAAGGCAAGCTGCTGTTATTTCAGTGGTACAAAGACTACCTGAAGAGTTATAATTGAATCTTCACCTTTACTCCTTTCCTGTACCACAAGAAAAGTGTTTTGCTACACAAAATACTCTTTAAGTTAAAATTCCTTGAAGTTAAAACTGAAAATTGAACCACCCTTATACACAAATTCTCTCCTTCAGTTGCACACGTTAAGTCACTAAACTTTTTTTTTTTTCCCCTTTTTTCCTCAGAAAGCCAAAATAACTGGGGGCAGGAGGCTGAAATACAATAAAATGCCCTAGCAAAATCTTCACAATGCACTTCCATTTGGTATCACCAAGCAGTACAGAAGTATTTATACCACAGATCTGTAGCCGTCTCTTTACTAAGCCAAAAAGACAAATTAAGAGGCTACAGCTTCACAACAGGTCACTGAAAGCTGTCATACTTTTATTTCATTTGCTCCCCTTACCCCCACAGTCCAACACTGTTTCCAGCACAGACACAGAGCTGATGACAGCCTATTCTGGGAGCTAGCCATGCAGAAACATTTTAACTAGTGCAGTGAGCAAAACCATCTCTTCCAGCAATCAGCTTTCAGTGTGCCCTTAGGTGTTAGAGCCAAGCTGATCAAAACATTCCTGGACAATGAAGTAAAGTCAAACCAATAATCTCTTTAAAGGACAGGTTTGCAGTAATGTGTCAGCAGAACAAAGTCCATTTGATACTGTATTTGTACAAAGTCAGATTCCCCCAGTTTCAGAGTTTCCTTCAGGAGTAGCTTTTAGAAAATCATAATTAAACAGAAGACAGGCCTGCAGTTTAAGAGTCTCACTGAATAGGTTAGGCAGCTCTGAGACAAGCTTGTATTTCCCTGTCTCTGAGCCAGCTGCAGGATACTCCAGCAGCTCCTGAGCAAACTCATTACTTTGCTGTACAAACGCCAGTGCTATCTGTCCTGACTCTGCACTCCCCCAACTTCTGGCAGCAACCCTTTCCTGGCTCTTTTAAAATGGACAGCAGAAGTGCATCTACAGCAGATAGGCAGCACTGAGCTGATTTAAGACATAACACAACATAAAGTATGCTGCTGGAAATGCTTAGGTCCCTAACCTGGTCCTACTCCACAGCCTGGAAGAGACTGGCCAACTCAGAGTCTACTCCACACAATCTGCATGGAGGATACACTGACAGTACAACCATTTTTTTTCCAGTCCCTTTAACACTGGATTCTTCCAACATCCTGTCAAGAGTAGCACCAGTAAGGGAAAGGAAAACCAGAGTCATGCTGTCACTTCACCATTAATACAAAGATTCTCCTGAGTAGCTAAGTTGGACGAAGTGCCTATACAAAAGCTTGATAGCTCCCTGCAGGTCTTCTTTACTTCATCAGCCCCACTAACTTTCCAAACAGAAAAAGTGGAATAGCACTAAAAGTAAAATTTCTATCTTTGCTCCCCCTAGTCCACACTGTAAGTCAGATGCGACACTTCCAGTAGAAAACTGGACAAGATCTAGCTGCTATACACAATCTGCTTAGCACAAAAGATTTATTTTTATTGTAACCTTTCTTGTCTCCTCCTCTCAGAAGGCTGCTAATAAAAGTGACCACCAAACTTGTTTTGAAGTTAACATACTGGTAGATGAACCACTCCAGAGCATTGACTATGCTTTGAGAAATTTACTACCACCTCAGATTTAAATATGCAATGAGGGGCTTGGGAATAACATATATCATTTCCTTCCACTACTGAATTCTGCACAAATAAAGGCAGCTTACAGCAACTGCATTCTGAAAGGGTTATTTCAGTTTCAACAGCCTGAAGAGATCAGAAAAGTAGCTGCACCATTTGGTACAATCCAAAAGACCAGACTAGCCACTGCACTGCAACACTATTTCAACATAAAGCTGAAGGATATACACAAATTGGCAATGAAGAATACTGAATTAAGTGACATTCTCCCATTCTTTCGTATTATCTTCTCGTTTTACCAGGGGGTAGACTGAGTCCAGAGGAGCCTTCCTGTGCATCATGACCAGGTTAACTGCCACACTTCAAAGGGAGCAACAACCCCAACCCCCAGTCTGTGCTGTTACCTTTCCTAACCAAAACGAGACCAATCCATGTGGGGTGGGGGTGAAATGGTAGGGGAGTGCAAGCAAAAAATACCCCACACCCTGCTAGGATAATTCAGCTTGTAGTCTTCAACCATGAACCATACACCAACTCCTTTAAACCAAACTCTTATTCAAATTTATTGGAGGACATATGACTAATGACACTGTCAAGGTCAGCAATACAGATCTTAACCATAAGGAAGAGACAGAAGGAGCCAGTACACTTTACAACCTTTAGCACAACAGCAAGCTTCCGTAAGCCTCACTATTTTTAAAGGAATTCAAGTCTGAATTTTGATAAATTTCATGTGATATGGAAGTTCATAAGGATGTACCGCCAGGAGTTATGGGGCTGTTAACTTCTTAAAAACCACCTCCTCCTCCTCCCCCATGACACCATCCATGTGTAGGAAGCATGATCAGCTTTAGGTTTCAATGGAGGTTGTTGTTTTTTAAAATATATATTAAACCCCTTATATGAAGAGCAATGCAAGACATTGCACTAGGCTGTACTGTGTACCATCAGTTCCAACCTTGAATTTGAATTCTAAATAACTGAGAAAGTTTTGCAAGCTTAGCAGGCTTACAAACTACTTATTTCAAGTTACTACAGAAGACAATTCAAATGTCTTGGTTTTCAAAGGAATGAAAGACGAGGAGTATTTCAATAATTAATAAAACTTGGGTATTAATTTCTGATTTTGGAGAACAATTAAGCACATGCCAAGGAAGTCAACAAGCCCTATAGCACTTCTCAGATCTGAACAGCTTCAATAAAACCTAGATAATTTTATTTCCAACACTGTTAAAGTCCACCAAGATGCAGAGCACAGTGAATTGTTTACTTCTGTCTTACAGAGAAGAACTCCTGAGAACAGCCTATCCAGGGGGCTGAATATCAGCCTGACATTTAGCTGCCTGATGTATCAACACCACAGTACATTTGCACCTCTCCTGCAGTTTATCTAAGATAAACCCATTTTCACTGTCAGCTAAGCCATTTTGTTAGCCTATGAAAAAGCCTGTATTTGCAGTTTGTATTAAATAAAAACACGTCCACCTTCTTTCAAGGTTACTAGCTTAATCTTAATAGAATCTCCTCATTAAGACTGACTCAGATTACACCTGACTGATCTGATAAACAGCTCCCCTCCTCTTTGTAAAACAAGTCCAACCTAAAGTTTGCAAGTCTCCCAGCAATCTTTGGCTTCAGAGATGCATGCTACAAAACCTTGTATGAGAAATGAAGACAGACATCCAGTCACCATGATCTATTTAAAGGGAACATGTCTACTGACCATGTTTTCATGTGTGTCTGCCTCATCTAGGTCAGGCCAAGCAACCACATCTTTAAGTTAACCATTGGTGCTGACTGACACATTTTCTCAAATAGAATAAGCAGATCTTAATCTTCTTGGGACAGTTACAGCAGCTAAAAACATGGATTATCTACATATAAGTGAAGAACATACATACTAGAAAATAATTTTTCTCCACCTGCTCAGAAGTTATTGTAACCACTACTAAGGTGTTACTGGAAGCAGTCTTTGGGTCTAATTTTATAATTGGTCTTGTTTCAGGCAGCTGCACCTCAGTGATGTTGCCTATGAATCTGCTTTACAAAGAGTCAGTAGCCAAAATATACAGGCAACATCAGTTCCACAACCAATAACACCAGATAAATACAGAACAGAAATATAAGAACTTAATGTAGCAGAAACTTCCTCGTTAACCTTAGTCTTCATGTGGAGATGTGAGAAATAAATTTGATTAAGGATTTTTAAATAAAAAAACCCTTTGATCTTATCCTGGAAGTTGTTATTCTGTTTTCTAGAAAAGGAAGCAGGGGTGGGAGGAAATTCTCCAAGTAAGACAATACTGATAGTGGAAACATCAAAGCAGCTTTCATGGTCTAGAAGATCTTTCAGGCATGAGTGGCTGACCTGTCTCCTTCAGTAATTTTTGGTCTAATCTACCCTACAGCTATAAGCACTCTTGCAAACCCACCTTCTACTGCTTTTATCTTATAAAGACATGATCCAACTGACAGAGTCACTTCAGTATTCATTAGGAATGGCACTAAACTGATTTAACAGGAAGCCTAAAAATTTATTTTTCTTCCTTCGAAGAGGGAAGCCTATAATCAAGTTTATACCTGCCTACTTTTTTTTTTTTAAAGGAAAAGCAAGAAGTCTTTGTCTATCTGAAGAAAACATGACAGCTACAATTTGAGAGGGAGGCAAAGTAGGAGAAGTTACAGGTGACCTATGAGACCCAATTTATAGACTGCTTATCCATGGATGGCAATAGGATAGTACTTGTGGAAAGTAATGACCTGGGGTATTTACATTCAGTTTCTAACTTACACAATTCTAGTTTTGGATTAAGAAGGGAGATAACATCGGAAATTAAAAGGACTGTCATTTGCCTTGCAGGTCTCAATTTAGGAAACTTTTGTATCTTCAAAGGTTAAAGGAGTTCAATAATTTTTACCAGCAGAAATCTGTTCTAAACTTATAATTATTCCTTATCCAACTGGGGATAAATAAAGTCCTCTTCTCCCATATCCTTGCAGATATCCCAAACAAAACTTAACTTTGAGGATTTTTCTGATTCTGTTGAGCTTGGGGTAAAGTATGCTTTGTAGGTAACTCTGGAGGCCCTTCATATGCTTCTGTAAGACGAAGTACAGTTTCAGGGTTGGGTGTTTTAATGTACTAGAAGCTTGTTATAGCAATGATGTCGGGGTTTACAATTTTTCTACACAATGAACAAGATACTTTATTTCAAGTTAGGAACAGGTAACATGCTTGAGTTTCACTCTGAAGAGTTGCATTTAAAAAAATTTATTTCTTCTTGTACAAAGGTACCACACAGGATTAAATACAAGTTTTTCTTAAATACATTCCATACCCATAAAACAAGTGCTGAACAGCAATCCCATATTCTGTCTGAAGTACAGCATTTGCAGTCCTCAGTCACTTTGTCAACTGGGAACGGAACAGCTGTATGCAGTGAGTGGAGATTATTTTGAAGTTAAAGCTTCAAAGCTTTACAAGATACAAGAATTAGAAGGCCTTGATTATTATGAAATTAGTCACTCACCAGCAGCAACTTCAATTAAGAAATTCAATATTTCAAATGCCTCCTCACACCTGCAGTTTAAAGACCTGCATGGACAAAAAATACTGTGAAAATGTTTGAAAACTAGCTCTCAAATAATGGCTAAGACTTTAAATTATCTCATTAAAAAAGCAATGAACCACTTGGATATTTTGGAGGTGGTGACGTTAAGGTTTATCTTATTATCTATATGGCGAAACAGAATATAAAGCTTCACACTTTTCTTATTAATGTCAGGCTTCCTTCTGCTTTCAGCAGGCTGATATTTAATACTAGGTAAAAATATCTTGTCATAGGACATCTGAAGATATCCTACATAAATGGAAGAAACTTATACAGTAAGTAACATCAAAAGGAAACAAGACAAACTAATTCATAGACTAACTCACAAAAAAACTGCTCTGGTCATTTCCTCAAGTGACATTTGCTTAACATCATTCCCTCCAACCTCTAAGTAAGTGTACTTCACTGGAGTGAAGTATTCTATCAGCTCTGTATCCTGTGTAATCCATCCAGCTTGAATTCATCCAGGCTACAATACTTCAGACAATGCATTCTACCAATGCCTGCAGAAAGGTAGAAGATGCCTTGGAAACAGCAATATGTTCTGTTTCAGGTTCATTTAATCAGATCACAATAAGTTTGACTCTGAACCCAGAATATACAACAGCTTTAAGTTGTTCTGTAAAATTTCTTAGTAACAACACTTGGAAGTCCAAGATCTGTTTCTCCTATTAAACATTAGGAATTAAGACACCCGCATAGTATCTGCTTAACCAACCTTTCTCAAAGGTTAACAAGTTGCAACTTCCAAGCTTTAAATATCCTTACTACATGCTGAAAGAGGCAACAAACTAGCTCAGACAACTCGCAGAATTCAATTGGAAGAGAGGTATTTCACAGCACACACACATCTGCCAATGCCCACTGTAAGTTACCTCTGCTTTCAGCCACTGAAATGCCTAAAGGAAAAAGGAAATGAAATGGAAGCAAAGAAGCAAAAAACAAGTTTGCTATTACAACAATTATTCTGTCTTTCCAGCCTTTGTCTTCTGCCTTGGAAATTACCTAAAAATTTATTTCTGCAACAAAGGCAGAAAAGCCTCCCTGTACTAGCTTTTATAAGGTTTTTTAAATAAAAGTTCATTTGATGCCACATCACAAAATAAAGTGTTATGCCTGCCTATTTTCCATCATCTCAGCAATCTAAGACCAATTAAGAGCACAGAGTAGAGTTTCTATTCACATGCTCATTAGCTAAAGCAAACAACATAAAAATATTTCTGTTCTTGCTAGACTTCTCTAAGAAAGTTGATTACAACCACTTAATGGAACTAAAGTGCAGGCATCTTGTAGTCTTTACTAGACTTAAACACTGGGTTAGATTCCTCAAAAAAATGGGTAACAAAAAAAGTGCAACACTTGGGTTACAAGGACAGGAAACAATGCTCATCTTGAATCTATGCAGTCTTAGGCACACAAGGCAGAGGGGAGGGAAAGGGGACACAAGAACTTTACAACATAGCTGTAAGGCTCCGTTGTTCTACCACACTTCACTCCCACTAGGACTGGAGCACTACTGAGTGTTCTGATACTACCAGACACTCACCTGTTTTACCCTCCCCTTCCTCCCAAAATGGACAGCAGGCTAGGAGAGAGTCACACCTCCTAGCCAGCTTGGCAAATGATCAGCTGTGACAACTCATGTTTCAAGTGCAGTTGAGACTACAATGTAAATGTAACAAGGTTCACAATTTGTTTTGCTCACCTTAAGTACACAATGCCACCCAGAACATTTTAATGGATCACTGAAGAGCAACTTTAGCCACCAGATAAAAATTCAGGTAACAAAATGTATCAGAAATTGACTTAGTGAGCTTTCACTGACAGATGGGACATTTTTCAGCTACAGGCACTGAGTGTTGGTGCTTTGAGCAACTAACACAGCATTTAGGCACTAACAGCTTGTGAAATTAGTCAGGATCTTCACAGGTGCTAAGGTTTAAGTACCCTTTTAAATTAAAACAACCCATTAGAAGTTTCAATAAAGCAACAGTTAACATTGGTCTGAGCACCACAGTCAGCCAACAAATACTTGACATATAATTTTATAGATTATTTAAGAACCTGGATGAGAATTCAGAACAAGCGCATCAGGTGAATTACTAAAAAAAGTAAAGTTCACCTGGGCACTGATCTGCATAATCATTCAATAAGATTAATTTTCAAATTTTAGAGCCCATCAGGAAGCCCCCTTTAAGATGAAGCCGGTTCCTATATCATATAAAGTTTCATATATCATATAAAGGTTCTCTACTACCTTTGATGCACAATACTTTACACTCTTTAGGAGAGACATTTTAGAGAAGTTTTGTGGGAAATTAGATATATTGACAGGGCACCTAGAAAGGTCAAAAGGTACTTAGTTACTTCAGAGAAGTTAGTGTTTGCATCCACAGCACAATTGTTTTGTCCTTTACCTAGAGAAAGATTCAGGAGATGAAGAGGTCTGTCAACACAATCCTCTATATTAAAAATCATGGGCAAGTATACCAGCAGCTTCTAACAAGATCTGCAGACAAAAGTGTGATCTTCAAAGACAGATGCACTTTCTACACTGGGTGGGTGTCTGTCCTCTATAAAAATCTGGTTGTTTCCATGAGCTATAAGCAGCAGCTGTGCTCAAGCTGACAGTGAAATTACCAGGTCATGTTTGAAGGTAATGTTTTAAGAGAGCTTTTCACTGGCAAACATACTGCAACACTAACAAAATCTGTCACTTTATTAGTAGGCAAGATCGGTTCCAAGTATCTATGTATCCTTCACTGTCCAAGAAAGGAGCTCATGATAATCTTAACATTTAAAATGAGATGCAAAGAACTGCTTCAGCTACTAATCAGGTGTTAACATATCCAGCTTTTCAGAACAAAAGTAATAATCGTCTTCATATAATGTACCTATCAATCCTTTGACAGCAGTTTGCAGCTCAGGACTGAAGGACTGGCATGAGAGCTTCAAGTCTATGAACTTGCATTAAGTTCGTAACAAGATTATCAGCCCTATTACACTTACGCCTTAATTGTTCTGACAAACTAAGCACCACCAACTCATGCAAGTAACCTCAAAACAGTTACTAAGTTCACTTCTGTTCAGCAATGGTTTTACTTTGAGATCTTTCAGTCACCAGCAAGCATTTCCAATTTGGGTTTCATGCTGCATCATTATGTTCAACAATCTTCACGGCTGGGCAAAACATTATCATAGCTTAGAAAGTTAGCACCTTTTATTTTTGCGGGACACAGGTATCTACAGAATGCATAACCCCGCCTTTCTCCGTTAGGCATGAGCTACTGTTTCTAAGGTTTAGTTTGCCAGCAGTACTTTAGCATGCACCGATTCGCAGCTTTTGGTCCATGTGCCCCTACCTTCACTGAGTAAGATGTCTGTAGTCAAGGTGGTAGTAGCCAGGATCAAACATCATTCTTTAGTCTTACCTAGCCACATACTAAAAAGCTGCCATCACACCCATTTTAGAGATAACCTATGAGAACTTTGTCTAACACCAAAAGTTCAGCAACAAACTACTGCCAGCCCTCAAGCTTCCTGACCACTCTAGTTTTGAGTGTCAAAGAGATACTCAGCAGTTCTACAGTAATTTATCATGACCACATCAACAACAAGGTTGACAGCCATTGTATTACAGGAGTACCTTTCTGTCCTGCCTGTGTAGAACTTGAAACATTAATTTCCAAATACAGCAACAATTTAGCAAACAAACTCCCTGCCAAACCAGCAAGCATATAACCAGAATCTAGTTTCTTCTCAGGCTGCAACCACGTAGCCAGCCCTGAACATGGATGTTAAACATTAATCTCCATGATTTAAGAAACCAGAGAGATTAGTCATAATTGCACAGACACTAATGAAATACTTATGAATCTGAAAGTGGCTGCCATTGCTTGTCTGTCACAATAACTACATATTTACAATAAAACATACCAACTGACACTCCAAAAGTACTGTTCAGGCAACAAACATGCTAACAAAGTCTGACACTGTAAGATGTTTCTCCAGCTCACTTTTAATTAAGGCAAACTGACAAGGCAACAGCATTTATCAACACCTTTAGGATGTTAAGGCTTCTGGCCACTGGAGGGCACCTGAATTGTTGTCAGGACAATACAGAACTACTTGACAGAGTTGCTGCAGAGTTGGCAAACTTCTCCAACTTACACAAGTCTATTTAGCACAGTAAGTCACCCCAGAAATGCTAGTTGCAGCAAATGTACTTACAGTGCACACTGTGTATTTGCCAGCTCCAGTAAGATCCAGATAGCTCCTACCGCCTTTTCAAAAGCAGCAACCTAGAATACTAGATTAACTCTTTCAGCCTTTAAGGGAATTAATTTATGCCTTAAAACTACAGAGCAAGTACTTCTGCAATACCAACCCAGCCAGCATACATTGTCTCCTAAAGCAACTTGGAGCATTAACAAAAAGTTCTTCTGTAATGAAATCTGTAAAGCAACATCTGCACCCATACTTCCCAAGGCAACAAAAGCATAGGACACATTTACTTTCACATCAAATCAGAATTAACAGATTCAAGAGGGAAGGCTGAGCTATGTTTTACCTGCTCACCTTATCAATTTGGTATTGCATATAGACAGAAATGCCGGAATAAGACTTCCATTAGTTCTCTCCCTTGTACTTGAAGTTACCTGTCAGTGCAAAAAAACCCCACTTTTTCTGGCTCCTTTTTTCTCATGAAAGGCAACACAGGCCACAGAACACTAGCATATTAAGAATTACCCTCTTGGGCTAAAGCCTGATCAAGAACTACAGCAAGTTTTACCTTAGAATCAAGTGCCAGAAATTTATATTAAAAATGAACCACTGTCAGACTACCGTATCTTGGCAAGCCCAACCAATTCAGGTGGTGCATAACATCAAGGCATCCCCAAAACAAGTCTTCCAAAGCTTAACTAGAAAGGCAGCAATACTGCCCCACCCATCTGACCAAGACAATCACTGTTAGATAAAGAAACAAAGTCACATGCAATACTTGCTGCCAAGGACTTTGCAGAATTTTGCAAAGTGAATGCAATGCCATTTTTAAGTTATCACACAGTCACCCAGCAAGGCAGCGAGCTTAGAGCTGGCAAAAGCACGCTGTGAAGACCTAAGAACTAGTCCCAACTGCCTGCAGTTTCTCAGAGGTTTTAATCAGGCTTCAGGAAGTGTGATGTTCGAGATAAGTAAGGTCAGTCCTGATTTTCCTGCCATGGTATGCAGTCTACCAGAGAGTCACAGAACAAGTTTTGCTTGCTGCAAGCAACTGCATGATCACCACAACCCCAGCATTACCAGCTTTAACCATCAATTAACATGAGTGATTTTGATAACTGCTGTATTTGCACATTAGTCTGCCTACTAGACAATATTTTGCAGAAACATTCTTATCCAGGAGTTTTAGACTGCACATTCAGACCACAGTTTATAAGACTGAAGCTTACAATAGCCATGTTTCCTGTGCAATTCTTGCTACTTCCCTTTCTACGCCTCAAAATACTGCAAAATTAGTTAAGACAACTACTAGCACTAACTTGTCTTTACATCTGAATTAGCTGTCTGAAGTATTGTGTTCTGAAGAGTTTGAGTTTTTGGTGATGTTAAGTCATGAAAGAACAACATCCATTTCACAAAGAAACCTTATCTCCGAAGGGCAGCAAGGTTTCATGGCCAAGATTTGATAAGCCAGTTACTGACACACCACCTAGTCATAGCAAAACGCTAGTGTTCACAGCAGACTATATACCAAGCAAGAAGCCCAGCCTACTTATTGCCTAGGCAGGAAAAAGGAAGCTTGGTTTACTAAGGATATAACATAGCACTTAAAAATTAAGTCAAGCTCTACTTTGCATTAAATCCTTGCTTTTAGGAGCTACTGTGTACTTGTCCTTTCCATCAACATGTTTTCACTTATTTCTCCCCAGCCTCTTTGAAATGATCAGCCATATAGACCAACATGAATATTCCCACGCGTTATCAGTTTATACCCAAACAGAAGATATCCGAACTAACACACAAGCAAATGACATTTCTGTAGAAAAACCTGCTGAATTCAGAGAGCCTTAAAGCCTTGCCTGAACATTTAAGTAGCCTAACTTTCAACACCCAAGTAGCCTCACTTTAAACAGTACCTGCCATTTAGCAGTCGACACAGTGGCCACACATCTGCAGCCACCAGCACCTTTTTCTTAAAAATGCAAGTTTCACATTAGGTTCCTGGACTGCCTGTTACTGAAATTGACATTATAACTTAGCCCAATAAACACCAGTAAGTTTTGCCTTTTGTGCTGTTTTAAAGCCTTTCAGTACTACCTTTTTTGTCATTCAGAAGCAAAATCATAATGCCAAGTTTACTCTCTTGTGTGTCTGAAGTTAATATCAAGAAAACTCCGATTGTCTTTTGGGTAGTTTTCTCATGTTTGCCTTTACTATAGTCTCAGCTCATAAAGATCCTGTTTTACCAAAACTCCTCCTTGATTTCCGTCCACCGACCTCAGCATACCAGCCCAGTCTCTTTCCATTCACCACTTGCATACTTTGGGGGATGGGAGGACCACATATGTCTGGAATATACAGGCTGTCAGAACAATGGCTGCTCCATAAGAAAGAGATCAAGAAGTAGCCGATTACAAAGATCAACACTGCTATTCCTAAAGTCACAAGTTACCCATACTCCACAGGCTGCCCTTTCTTCCGAGAAGGGATAATCTTCGGTAGAGGTTTTTGGGAAAAGATACAAAAAGAAGTGGCACCATGTCCTAAATCAAGTTTTAACTAGGGAAAAAATTAAGGTTTTATTAGATTTAAGAACTCTCGCTGTCCCAGGAGCACCAACCACGCACAAAAAAAAAAAAAAAAAAAAAAAAAGCTGAACTAAGCTTTTCGGGGAAAAAAAAAAAAAGAAAAAAAAAAAAAACACAACACCAAAAAACACACCAGATCTGGAGCTCCCTGTTCCACAGAAAATCAGAAACAAGTGCCCTATATCCTACCGGGACCAACAGCAAGTTGCTTCTCACACCTCAGAAGTGCATCAGTCTGGGTGGCTGGACTTGCCACCGTCCCCCCAAGTCGTCCACGCAAAGCAGCAGGCGCTTCCCCTTGCAGCAGGCGAGCCCCCCACGCTGCCCGAGCCATTCCCTACAAGACTCTGGTAACGTGGGTGTTAAAAACTTAAATTTGATTGCTCCCAGCTGCGGGGAGCTTCATTTCGGCGACAAGCAGAAGCAGCACAACCTCTCTAGCAAATTCGCATGCAACGACAGACCCACAAGGTAGCAGATTAGTTAATTACGTTCGGTACAAATAAACCCGTCCCCTGCTCTCTTCCCCCTCCTATCCCTAAAGGATAGGAGCCCACCGGCGAGTCGTTACCTCCCTCCCTACCCCTCAAAAAAAAAGCACCAAAGCACCTCGGCCCCGGCTGGAGCGGAGACCCGGGCGGCGGAGCCTCGCCCCCTCCCACCGACCCCAGCAACCACCCCCTCACCCCAGGACGAAGCTTCCCAAGAGACACCTCGGGAGCTGCTGCAGCTGCCGCCTCCTGCAACCACGCAGCTGTCCGGACCTCCCAAATCAAAATCCCTCTCCTCCCTTCCTGCGCACGGCCCCCCTTCCCCCCAAAAGCTTCTCTCCCACTCCCCTCCAGCCCCATCCTTCCCGCCTCAGGGCCGGGCACACCCTGGACCCCCCCTCAACGGCTCCCGCCCGCCTCAGGGCAATGGTGGCAGCTGAGAAAACTGGAAGGGGGGGGCTCTAACCCAGGCTCGCCCCCAAGTTCCCGCCAGAGAAAAGTGGCACTAACGTTGCAGGGAGGCGAGAGCGCAGCGTCCCCCCGGGCTCCGGCTGCTGCTGCTGCCGCCCGGGCGATCCCAATCCGGGCCGTCTTTCCTTCCTTGCCTCCCCCCACCTCCTCCTCCTCTTCGCTCAGCTCTTTACTGTTGGCGGTGCCCCCGCCGCTGTCCTCGTACGGGATGGCAGTGTTAATCCCCCTTTGCCCTGAGCGCCGCTGCTCCTGCTTCTCCAACCGCCGAACCGAGCGAGAGGCTTAAAATGGCGTCGCTCACAAGGAGGTTCTTATAACGAGCGCCGCGCTCCGCTGTATCCTGCCGCCGCGGCCGGGCCCAGCGCGCAGCATTCCACAGGCACCCGGCGCACAGCGCATGGGGGAGGAGGAGAAATAGTGCCCGGCTCCCAGGGCGGAGGGAGACAGAGAGCACGGGCGGTGGG
>WKFP01013666.1:28101-53387 GCA_011057875.1 Pterocles orientalis
TTTTTTTTT
The DNA here is from genome assembly GCA_011057875.1 of Pterocles orientalis. Taxonomy (NCBI): domain Eukaryota; kingdom Metazoa; phylum Chordata; class Aves; order Pterocliformes; family Pteroclidae; genus Pterocles; species Pterocles orientalis. The sequence continues at coordinate 28,111 of WKFP01013666.1, forward strand.
TTTTTTTTTTTTTTTTTTTCCTTAGGACAGTCGCCTGTTTTGACAATACTGGATGAAAGAAGGGCAAGAATGAGGGCAACCGTTGGCAAGAGTTGGCAAAGCAAATCCTACTGGGTCAGGGCCGGCGGGCTGTGAATGCTCATCACCTTCCAGGGGTGCTACGTGGTGCAGCGAGGAGGAGAAGGACCTTGCTGTTCTTGACACCAGAAATTTGATTTACAATGAGGCAGAGAAAGTACTTCTGGAGATTGTTTTGAGCAAAGAAAGAAAGAAATAAAGAAAGAAAGAAAGAAAGAAAGAAAAGGGTGTGGGGAGAAGAGTTAATTTCTTTGTCCACCTCTCTTTCTCAGCTGCCTTCCTCCACAACCTTGGGAAAATCTGCTCTACCTCGGTTTCACCCTCTGTAAGATGGGAATAGTAATAATGACAGAGCCCTCCTTTTAGATCCCTGGATCAAAGATACTATATAAGTTCAAAGTGGTGTTTCTATAGGGCATTATTGCCAAATTCACTATAAGCAATTCCATTGGGTCTTTGATAACAACAGTAGAATCAGTCAAACTCCCTTGATGCATTGCATGGTCCCAGATACCTTTCAGAGCCTCTTTGTGTGCCATCCCACCCCCTGAGGTCTGCAGGGATGGGGCTTTTGGAGCCTGGATTTTGCAGGAGCAGGAGGGGTACAGCCCGTGTCTTTGCTTCTGGCCCCTGAACTGTGGACCGCTTTTCTTTTTGACCTGACAAGGACAACTGGAACTAGCCCTTTTAAAAGCAGGTTTAAAACATACAACTTTATATATATATATATGTATATAAATTTCATAAAGGCTTTAGCACATAATGGTAAACTCTTGTTGATTTTTGTTTGTTTTACTCTTGCATGGTTTGTTGTCATTTTAATCTGTATTTGTTTCACTGCAGAGTGGTTAGGATGCTTTCAGATCTAGATACATTGCTAATAGAAATTTGGTTCATATTAGCTTTGTGATTTTTAGCTATTAGGTAGCTAACCATTTTCTAAAATTTCACCTTTTTTAAAAAAACAAACCCTACCCCAGGAAAACCACTATCTTAATAGCTGTAAGTGTTAAAATTACAATTAACTCTAACTTGTTATACTGTTCTTTCAGTTATAAAAATGTTTCTGAAATACATTTTGTGTTTCTAGGGTTTGGGGTTTTTTTCTAAAATACAGTGTGTTGTAGCCCACTATCAAAACAAGAAGAGTAAATGTTGTATCAGATATTACAGCACGGGGCTCATGAGTAAATTCACAAATAGACCGGTTATTCTTCTACTTTTCTTCCCCCTGCCTTCCCAGAAGCACTGAGTGTGTATATGCAGCTTCAGAAGTTTCCTTAGAGCTCTTTTATACTTTAATAGGTTTGTTTTGGTGGCTGTTTGCTAGGCGAGTATGCTGCAGACATATGTTTTTTCAAAAGGTCAAGCAGACTTGTAACATGTTCATTGTGTATCACTGCAGTAAGAAATCTTCAGTGCAAAGGAGAGCTTCATGGTTAAATTTTAAAAGATAATGATTTAAATCTTTTTTGTTAGCCTCTTTTTTTACATCCTTGGCACCGCTTTTGGAGAGCCAGCTTTTAACACAGTAGAAAGCAGGAAGCCCATTAATTAAAAATAACAAACAGCTAAAGGTAAACTTCGTTGGTCACCTTCCTTCTGAAATTGTGGCATTTAGCTATGTTTGTAAGGAACATAGGGACGAATGAGGAGCCATGGCACTAATATAAGGACAAAGCAAAATTACCAATTACGGAAACATCTAGGGCTCTGGGCCTGAATCTTTGATTTCCCCTATGGATCTTAAAAACGTATGCATAATTGGCTTCTAACCATGCATATTCTAGGAACAAATTCAAGAATCAACTACAGATATTTTTTCAGACACTGACTAAATATACATTCACTTGTAAGCAAAAAAATACATAATTCTGATCCTATTAAAAAAAGAAAAAAATAAAAGGAATCTTCTTCCAGCAAAGCAAAGTTGTAGTATATTAAATAAGTCACATATTTTCACTTTCATGTGGGAGGGAAGAGGAAAAGAGAGGAGATGCTAGCGATATTTGAACACTCTGAGATGCAGGATTAATCAGTGTAACTTCTGCCTCATTCTTGAGACCTACAGTTAATTAATACATATCAGAATCTTTGCTATGTTAAAACAAATAGCTGTGCCATTTGGGCTCAGTTTCAGTGAAAAAAACAATTGTTCTTTAGGGACAAAAAGAAGGAGAAATTAGCCAAACTCAAAATACTGGTAAGATTTCACTTTTCTCAAAAATGATGCAAAAAGTTATGCAAGTGTCTTAACTCTTGGTCATTTTGAAGGAAAGAGAGACCCTAAAAATTATTAATAAATTGGTATAGAAGATACTGATTAAAACATCTTGTTTACCTGCAGGAATGACATAAATGGGGTACTCTGTAAGTGTTTCAAGCAACAGAAATAGAATTATCATTGGCCACTAATATGATTTTTTTTTTAAAAAAGGTATTCTTTCTGTCAGTGTTCCTGTTTTGGATATATGCAATATGCTTTAGTGTTTCCCTTTTCAATTCAGTACACAGGAATGCCTACAACAGTTTAACTTTGTATATCAGGTATGTTTCAGAAACTGAAAAAAGTTCCCAGCTGATTTAGCAGCTGGGGCATTACTCATCAGAACATCCGATTGCTGGCATATTAAGCAGTGGAACAGAATAAACACGAAGCATTGCATCTCCCGATATGTAGATTTTAATTACTGCTAACCAAACAGATATCAAATGGCTCTGTATTAAAAATTTATCGCATGGTCATGTAAACAGAAACCCACAATATTGATCCTTTTCAGAATGTTGTCATTATCAAGTATGCCACAGCACCTAAGTTTTCCTTTGAAATGTCTCTGTGTGCCTCTCTCTTGATGATTGTGAGGATCCTTTAAAACAATCGCGATGGTTGTGTTCAGGCACCCTGGCAGAAAAGCCAGCCAGGAACACAGGCAAACAATAGCGATTGCAGAGGTGTGACACCTACCTTCTCCTTCCCTGAACAAACTCTCACCACATGAAACCCCTCGTTTCTCGGGCTTGTAACCCTTTAACTGTCAGTACTCTAAATATATAACTGTATTCGTACAGAAAGCTGTCTTTAAGAAGGGAGTTGATATATAAATTTGCCTTTTTCTTTCAATAGCTTTAGGCCAGATTTCCTCATTCCAAGTAATTGATTCTAATATGTAATCTTAAAACATAAGATAGTAAATTATTAAGACCTGATTTTTCTGTTCATACCACTCTGTTGTAATTACTGTGCAGCCTGAAAACATGAGAGTATCAGGGTCGGAGTTTCATTTGAGCAAATCTCCGAACAGGCTGTGTGTGTGCGTGGACTAGGGCATCGGATTTTCCTTATGCCGCAGAAAAATTTCCTCTTCCTTTTCTAGCCGAAACCCCCAAGCAGCTGTAAAACACCTCTTCCTATCTAGCCGCTTGGCTCCCCTAACGCAGCCTGGTCATCCTAAGAATCCACTGGTCAAATGAATTTCAATGGCTGTTAATGAACATTTCCCTTAAAGCCTGCAGCGTGGAGGTAGTGGTTGTATCACTGATGCGGTTGTGGCAAGGAAACGCTGCATTTCTTAATGTCTTGGTTCTCAATTTCTCACCCACGTGAAATACGGGTGACACCATACTCCGGGCGTGTTTACGGACACCATGGAAGAGAGGGTGGAAGCGATGGAGACAACAGCTAAAACTTCAATGCCACAACGCAGTGACAGTATGTTTTTCCTTTCCTTGTTCTTTCGATTCACAATAAATTTCATCCCGGCTCTTAGAAATCATCATTCTTTCCCCCTTTTTTTATTTCAAAATGGTTGCGTATTTTTCATTCACGAAAAGGTTAAAGGCGTTTCCCCATCGCAGGAGGGATTATCTTACCGGAGGATTCTGGGACTGCAGATGTATACTGCGGCAAAATCCCAAATTCATCGGCAAAAAACAAAATCATTTCCAGACCCCAGCTGCTAAAAATAATAGAATTATAGTAAATCATTGATAAGATTAAAACATAAAGCCATTTTTACATTCCAAAGTGCTCTAAAATACGAGTCTTTTCTCTTAATTAATTTCTTAAATAATGCAAATTTTAAAGTAGCTTTTCTACCCCAAGCACGCAGCGCCATGAAATCGATAATTTTTGATCTTTTGGTTAGTAGGCAACATGGTGAGCTATTGCAGTGACTGCAGGCAGCAGACATGTTCTTGTCAGCTAAAAATTTTCATATTGTTTTTGAGTCTATGGAGATTTGTGGATGGGATGCAGCCAGCTATAGCTTCAGCCTGCACTTTGCTGGGGGGACGTAAACCACCACCGTTTTCGGTGCACGCATAGATATAGATATATGTTTTAAAAACAAGAAGCATTACTGGATTTTAAACAAAAAATTATGTAAAAAGAATGGCTGGTGTGATTATAATCGCATCATGCAGGGTCCACGGTTTCCATTTAGTGAAATTTCGCAGAGGGCAACTTCTTAAGAACATCCCTGCTGTGCAGAGTGAAAAGCATGAACAAACCAAAGACAGAATTCATCTGTGTTTATATTTTACAGACAATGAAAAACCTACTCTTTGTATGCCTTTTTTTCCACCTTATTATTTCACGAAAACCGCAGCATTTTCCCCGCCCCCACCCGAACACTCACCACCCCAGCACTGCGGTGTTCGCTCTTTTTCTTTCTTTCTTTCTTTTTTCCCCACCTCTTCTTCTTTTTTGCTTTCACAAATTCTGCACGCGCCATCTTTGTCTATTGTTACTCTTTTCTAATTTCTCTTACCCATTCTCTTTCAAATCAGCTAATAAACAGAAGGCTAAATGCCTGATCAATGCTTATGTGTTATATTCTCCCCATCTTTTTATTTCTGAGAAATAAATTAAAAAAAAAAACCCAAACCAACCCCCACACCCCAAAATTTCTGTATTACCATAACCTGTTGTATACAGTGGCGATAAAAAACATTATTAACATAATAGCAACAGCTGCAGCCTAAATAGAAGCTATGAGATAATAAATATGCTACAGCAAATTAATTTGCTGCAGGTGCTTGTGCTCTGAACTGCCTAACCCAAGCCATTTCAAGTCTGAATACAATTATTATTCCCCCCACATGCTAAAACAAAGTGCAGAGTGAAATGTCCTGCCATTATAAACATCTCGTCCTGTCCCCTGAACATTTTCACCATCAGCAAAGAGTGGAAGAGAGGATTTTAAAATCTAAGTAGAAAGCCGTGGCATTTAAAACTGTTCAAAGAGGCTTCAAGTCATGTCCAGGCTTGAAGGGCTAATGTCTGTTTAGACACTAATTTGCACCTATTGTCTCTTAGCCAGGGCTCTATAGGTAAGGAGGCGCGGAGGTATGACATATATGCGATTGGCAGGACAGGGGCTCTGAGCATCTCGTTAGTAACAGATGCGGATTTGGATATGTTGGCGCTTCTGTCTACTTCATTGTAGAGAAAAAAAATAAATCTCTGCAATTTGGCTCATATAATGTGCAGTGAACTGAGCAGGGATTTTTACTGTTTTTTCCTGGTAAATCTGGTGTTCACGGAAGCCAGTTACTAGTGACTTTCCGGGCATGCACCAGGAGCATGTTGCAGCATTCTTCAGACAACGAAGCCAGGAAGTTAAATGAAGCCAAGTGATCTCTTCATTTGGGCAACATAAACATAAAAACTAACAAAACTAACCATGTGCCTTTTTCTTTCTGTTTTTTTTTTTTTAATATTTTTTTTAGCCCCCTTTTACTGCTCACAGACCTAATTGTCTGGAACCTGGTGAAAAGGAGAGCTGAAGGGCTCAGCAGTGCTGACTTTACCAGCTTTTTCATTGACACAGCATACACGGCTTTTTTTTTCTTTTTTTTTTTTCTTTGCAAATGTAATTAGAGAACTTGTGTGTTTTAAAAGATTGATTATTCTCACGGAGTAACCTTGAAATGTTCTTTCTGTGATCTTAAAAAAAAAAAAAAAAGGTATCGTGTGTATCCTAAGAGAAATAATCTAACTAACTCCTCGCACAGGACACATATCCTCTGCGTTTTGGTGGAAACCCTTGTGCTGGAGCAGGGTGGAAGCGGTGCTGTCTGGAAGGGTGGTGTGGATAAAGAGGTGAAACCTCACCAATTGTGCAAGCCTGGTTCATGGTGACGAGCGCTTGCTCACAGCAGCCGGCCTGGGGAGGTCAGCTGGATTACTCATGAGCCAGTGCCATGTTTCACAACCCGTCCCTAAGCTAGAATTTGCATGTCTCAGGTCCCTTTTACCTGGGGAAGAAAATGTATAATCAATGAAGGAAAGACGTATATACTGCACTAGTGAAAATTATTTTAGTTTTAATGCTGCTTTTTTATCAAACGCTTGTTTTGGTTTTGTGGTTTCTTCCCATGTGCTCCAAAGATATGATTTTTCTGTTGTTAGCTGGGCTTAGCTTCCATCTGCGTCCATGGTTATTTTCTCAGAGTAACAACTGGGACGTGAATTCCTCAATTTGAGGTGTTCATCTCCATAATAGTTCCTGGTAATGTGTCTCCCAGTCATCATCCGAGTGAGTAAATGTTATAGCATTTCTGCTGATGAAGCACGGGGTGAAAATGCGCTTTCACAAACCTTGGTCCAGGTATTTCAACAGCCCAGTGTTTCCTTTCTCCTGAAGCAGAGCTGGTGCTACAAACGAGTTGTGCTTTAGGCTCTGTCCCTCAGATCCCATCTAAAGATGTGGTGTATGGGTATTTCGGTATTGTGGTCTTAAGAAGCAGGGTGCCGTTCATGGTCTCAAAGGATGGCTGGATTTTGCTGGCGGGTGATTTCATGAGGGGAACTGGGCTGACATTTCGGAACTTGTTCACCCGTCTCACTGGGCACCTGCCTGGCTCAGGCTATCAGGACCACATCACACCAGAGGAAAATGCAAATTAAACCTAGAGAGCTGGAGCAGGACTGAGGAGAATGTTTTCAGGGTATTTAGGCAGCTGGTGGAGTATTCCGTACTTTCCCTTGCTCCGCAGAGGCTGCGTTTTTTTCTTTTCATGGGCTAATGTGAGTCAAGATGAAGCTTTATTGTGAATGTTGAATGTGGGGCTAATCCTGCCAGGTGCTGAGCACCCCATCCAGAAAGCATTTGTTGAGAGTTAAAGAAGACCAGAGGGACTACCCACATTAAAAAACAACAACAAACCCAAACGGAGTGACTGTGTTAGCGCTTTATTATATCTGGTAGTATCTCCCTTCTACATAATTATAAATTAGGGGTTTTTTGCCTCATCTGAGTTTCTGCACCCCGTGCTTATGCATGTTCTGTTTCTGCCAGGGTATACTTCAGCGCTGGCAATGTGAACGTGAACACGTGTCTGAAGCACTTTCCTGGGCTGTGCTCATCCGCAGACTCACCCCTTCATTTGCGTGGGTTTTACAACAATGTTTTGTTATTGTTTTGTGTCAATATTTGCCGCCGGGCTGGCTCTGCCTTTTTTCCTCCCACCCACCTTTCTCCTCTCACACATGATGCCAGACAAGTGCGGTTGGGCTGAAACCATTCCAGGAGATATTGCGACTGACAGCGGCAGCGCCGGGGAGAATTTGTCGGGCAGCATCTGCAGGGCTGGAAGGATGGCAGCTTTTTCCTTCTCCTAAACGTCATCCTTTGCCCTCCCGGCGTCGCTGTGTTTGCCATTGCCTTTCTCATCCATTAGGTTCCTGCTCCCATTTAGAAGCCACACAACTTCTCAAATTAATATTTTTTTTGAAGCTGGTTAATGCCACTGGAGCCACCCTAAACATGGTGGGGCATCCTAATGTGGTGCACGGTACGAAGGGACCTGAACCTGGCTGAGTTCGTGCTGCGGAAGGAAGAAGGAGCTGATCAGGGGCAGGGATCTGCGCTGTGAAGGAGAAAAAAAAAAAAACCCAACAGGAGAAGGGGGGATGTCAGCTGCCAGCACTGTCTCCTTTGAAGATCTCCACAACTGGAGGGAGGATCAGGTTGCCAGCAAACTCTCTCTTCCCAAAACATCCTGCCCCTAAAAAAGGAGAGCGGAGCACACACAGATTGCCTCGGGCCTTTGCTCATCGCCCCCTCACCCTGCGACTCTCCCGTCCTGCCACCACGGAGGGTCCCGTAACCCCGTGTAACTCGCTAACCCATTGCATTTACCCACTGCTTTTGGGATAGAAATAACCAGCAGCTGGGTTTTGATTTGCCTGCAAACCCACTCATTTCTAACATACTGTCACCCGTGGGTAACTAGTGGGTTTCACCCGTGCGTGCTCGTTTGTAAACTCTCTGGCTGCGTTGTTCAGCGAGCAATGGTACAAATTGCAGGGTCAAAGATGGGAGAGGGGCTGTTCTATACACAGCTAAAAACAGGTGAGAAAGAGTAAAAATAATTTTTAGTGTGCATTTTCAAATGAGTAAAGGTGTGAGCAAGGAAAAAGGAGAAAAGCTTTTGGCACGGACACAGTTAAATATGAGTTACATTTTTTGAAAAGTACAGACGTTCCAAATCTATTCATTATTTGAAATTCATATCTGGTCCTGGGCAAGAAGTGTGAAAACTGATACGGACTTTTAGGAATGTCCCTCAAGACCTTCATATACCTACATTCTGGTGCCTCCCTTTCATCCTCTTGTCAGTCAATACTTAACCCTTTTGGATTCTGACCTTTTCATAACGAGAGGGCTCAATATGGAACTGGTCAGGTAGTTAAAAGGATATTCTTGCATATTCTCACAAATCAAAGCCCCACGCTTGGTTTACTGTGTTTTGGGGGTTATATTATTACAAATATACAGGAGCTTCTTTGCCGAGGCACTAGGTGTCTCGAAATCTCCCCGAATTTTTTTCACGAGCCTTTATTTATTTGAAAATTCATCCCATACATTTATTATTTTTTATTCTTTCTTGCACGTTAAATCTGATGTTTGCAAAGCACCCTGTATCAAATCAGCAAGTGTAAATGTTTAAATGTGATTTGTACAGTCACTGACCCCCCCTAAACAGTCAGATAAAACAGTTTGAAAAAGAGCAGATGAGGCTGGTTAGGAAGCACTGATGTAATTTAAAAGAAAACCCCTCTGACCCAAATGGCAGTAAGTGTATAAAATAATGACTAAACAAAAATATTCAACCCTCTCTACACATCTAAAACATTTCTAAGTATGCACCAGTCTCAGGCTGATAGTACTACCCTGGAGTGTTGTCTGTTTTCAGGAGTATAGGGAAATTGTTCCAGAAAAGGTGACAATAATACGTCTTGTTGGAGCTGAGGACTGAAATAAAGCAGCTGTACATCAGAGAGAAAATCTGAACCAAGAGACTGATAATGAGCATGGTAAGTATTTTTTCTTGCGTATGGGTGGAAAAGGCAGCGAAGCCTCCGTTTGAAGACAAAGCACACAGTAATGTGATCAGAAAAATCTCCTAATGGGGACTGTGTGATGTGCAGTAAATGTATTCCTGTCGATATGTTATCCCCTCTGCACGCAGCCTTTCAAGGATGCCTCAGACCGTTCTGGGGGTACGACAGCATCGGCAGGGCGACGTGTGGCCAGAGCTGAGCCTCCTGTTTCATGACTATTGCGATTATTTGTGCGGTTGTTATTTAATACCTGTATCACAGCAGCTCCCCAGAAGCTCAGGTACAAAACATCACCCGTTGTTGTAAGGCAGTATCCAGACATTGCCGAGGCACCGTCTGAAAACCTGCAATGGATGGGAACAAGGGACATTCAGAGGGTGGGGAGACCAGCGCCGTAATTATAGGTGGGGCTGGTAGCATCACCTGTTATTAAGGGCTTGCCCAACACTTCCCATTTTAAGACCTGTTTTTGGTGGTTTGTAACTACTTAGTAAAATTTAACCATTTGTCTTTCACTAGACTTCCATCCTTGGTTGCCGCTGCCGATCAGGCGTCATTCACAGGCCGGCTTAGTTCACTTGGGCATCGTGGCAGGGTTGGGGCTGGATGAGGGAGCAGCAGCTTATAAAAAAAAACCAACCAACCAACCAACCAACCAACCAACCAACCAAAAAAAACAAGAAAGAAATTTTGTCATTGTGCCTTTCACTGTTTATCTGAAATAAAGACTGAAATGTTATTGTGTCACCCTGTTTCCTTGTATTCCCCCAGCTGTTTGTGAGCTCTTGTCTCAGATTTAAGTTTGTTTTTCTGCTCTGCATCCATCCTGTACCTGACCCAGTCGGGTGCTGGGCTATGGCTGGCACACCTGTAAGCTACAGCAGTGCCAAAAAACACTCTTGTTTTGCACAGGATGAATGCTTTGGGGAGGTAAAGAAATATTCCCTGTCCAGAAACCCTTCCCAGTCTCTCCCTTATTAATGGTGACTCCTGAATCACTTACCTTTCCCCTCACGTGTAAAGTGCTGGAGTTGCTTCGTATTCAAATATGAGTGGTTTTCCTTGACAACAGCAGGTCCTTTTAGTAAATGTTGTTGCTAAAAATAAAAAAGGCTGTTTTTCAGGCTGTTTAAACAGAAATACAGTGCTGTCCAGGGGCTGAGACAAGCGAAAACGTATTCCTTCTACCTGTGTGTCTGGGAGCAACACAGAGAGGAAGGGGTTGAGCCACTGGAAATGCAGAACAGAGGGCCAAGGTTCATTAAGATTGTTATGCTGAGTCAATATGACCTTTCTCTTTGCATTTGGCTTTAAATTGGACTGAGCAGCGAGCATCGGAGCACCGTGTTCAAGACTTCTGAATTTCTTCAGCAAAGGTTGATGTTCTCAGCTCTAAGGGCATCATTGTGTCAACAGTGATGTTTGTGTGCCCATAAAGCCTCATGGGCCATTTAATTCCCCTCCTTTATAGGCAGTATTTTTTACCCCCATTAAACTCAAGAGGTGACAAAATCTTACATATTTTGGCCTTTTAGAATAAATGCAAAAATCAGTGGATTCCCGTTACAATACCGAACTGTTGACATTGTGCTTTCCATACCTGGAGCCCAATCCTGCAAAGTGTTTTGGGTTCTTTTGCTTCAGTTTGATTTTAATTTTAATTTCAATTTTTTAATTATTTTTATTTTTATTAGGAGTGAACAAGCAAACATCCTTGACATTTGCAGGGTCTGTCCCTACCTTTAACCGAGTCAATAATGAGAGAGTTTGAAGGCTGAACGTTTGAGGCTGTTCCTGTTGGGATTAAAGATGGTTTCCTAAACGCAGATGTGTGTTCTCTCCTTGTAACGTGGTTGTGGACCGTGTAATCTATGGCACACTTTCAGGGTGTAATCATATGGAAAAGTCCTCGGCCAAGAAAAGCAAGCAGACACCACCAGATCTCAGCAAACCACAAATGTGCTTTGACATCCAAGTGTGGGCAGACCCAGGAGCTGAAGACGATGCCGTGCATCACACAGGGGGTCATTTTCTGCTGATTTTAAAAACAACAACAACAACAACAACAAAAACCAAACCAAAAAAACCAAAAAACCAAACCCCAAGCCACCACACACTCTAAGAAATTTAATTTGACCTGCAATCTTTATGTGGCCATGATTTGTGATTTTTTTTTTTCCTTCCGGGGTGGCCTCTGCTAGCTTTCAATGATGTAGTAAAACAAATCCCCCTGCCCTTCTCCCTGTGGCTTTCAGAAGCAGCACACAGCTCTGCCAGCTGACAAGGTAAAAACTGACTTTTTTCCCCTTTTAGGCTTGTAACTTTTCCACGCATGCACAGAACTCCTGCAGGGACCAGTGGGAACATATCGCGCAGGGATTGAGAAGAGGATACAGCCCTGTCTGGCTGGTGTTTTTCTGAGGATCAGGTGGAAGGATGCTGTTTGCAGGACACGGTTTGCTGGCGCCATGCCAGCCTCATGCCAGCTGCTGCAAATGCATGGTAATAAGCCTATTTCTATGCAAAAGAGCTTATTGCTAATAATTTCTGTCAGCTTCTAACCGATTAGTGTTTTGGGTTTTTTTTTTTAAATCAGATGTTTACAAGAAGTATTTTATTTTATTTTTTTAATGTGGTGTTTTAATGCAGTGCTTATTATCAGCTCCATCTGACTCATCCAGCCCAGGAACCAACTGATGTTGGTTTATAATGATAAAAGCTACAGTAAAAAATAAAATAAAAAATGTTTCTCCAAACAACTTGATTTTTCCTCCTGTCCGGAATTAATTTGAACAGATTTCACAGTAAGAACCATAGTCTGCAAATAGCCAGACTTTAACCCTTTGGACTCTGGGTGTGTGCTGCTGGGAAGGGGCACCAACCAAATGGTGGGTGAACCTGCTGGGAGTCAAGAAGACAGAAGACAAATTCTTTAGAAACTGTCAGCCCTGAAATGATGATCTCACCATCTGATGCATGGGGCACTGTTGAAGAGACATGGTTGGCCAAAGTGTCAGTTTTGAGCTGTTCCAGTAAGATCCAACAGCTGGAGGCATGGTGGGAGATGCTGTCAAAGCCACTGGGAGCATTAGTCAATCTTGGTTCCTTTTCTCATGGTGCCCCAACTTTTTTTTTTTTTTTTTCTGAACAATAAGGAGAAAAACAAGGAAAAAATTGAAATAAGTGGCTGATCCAGTCTGGTTTCCAGGTAACATATATCTGTATCACACAGCAGGCATCAGGGCTGGCGCAGGCCATCAGAGGGCCCTGAGGGCTAAATGGTTCATAGAGACCAACTCCCAGGAGCTGGTCTTTCCTCCATGGCAAGCCTGAGCTGGACAGAAGAACCTGAATTTCTTGACGGTCCTATATGTGGCTAGACAGGTCTTCACCAGCAGTCTCACGTCTTTCATGAGCTTGAAATCCACATTAACATTTTAAAATAACAAGCAATAACCGTGTGAGCTTCCAGGCTTTCCAAACTCCTGTTTGCAGCCTCATGTACTAACAACCAGATTCCTATGTCCTCTGCCGGTCCCAGCTGGTTTTATTGTTAGGTGAGCCCCAGTTGGACCCCCAGCCCCCAACGACACTTCCCATTTTAGAGGTGCCCTCAGATAGTTGTATCTTGGCTCTCTGGCTCTCCTCCAAACCAGATTTGTAGAAGACTAATCCTCGTTCAAGTGGGAAGTGCCAGATTTATTCGTGTCTAATGGAATTTGTTCTATATGATGGGAGAGAGCTGTCTGGATTTCTCCATTCCGGCCTGCCCAAAGTCCTTACCATCACTGGTGATATCACATGGGAGCTGAATTCCTTTGGAAAGTCAACAAAAGCATCATTGACACTCCTGTGGGGATGCACCCACTTAATCAGATTTTCTGGAATGGGTCAGAGAAATGAAAGCTCAGAGTGGGATTCATGGAGCCACAGACAAGAGGGGTATGGCTGGGTTTTACTTGTCTCATCCTTTTCTAGAAGGATCCTAATCTTGATTTTAAAATTGCCAGGGCCAGGGAACCCAGCAAAACCTTTGGGAGGTTCTTTTAGAAGTCAAAACATCAGCACTTCTGAAGCCAAGTCTGAACTTGTCCAGATTGAACTTGCAGCTTCTGAGCAGCATTACACCTCCACCTTCTGTACCACACGTTTTCCTTCATTTTCACTGTGCTAAAGTGTCAGCCTTTTCCTATATAAGGCAAATTCTCCAAACCTGCTCTGCTTTACAGATTTTCAACACCCTTCTGGACCACGGGCACCAGGATGGGACAAAGTGGCTGCACCTAGACCATGCCTGAGCTACAAGGGGACGTGGTGGGCTGAAGCTGTTGGGCTTCTTGACTGGTTCTACACATTGATGTGGCAGCCTCTGGGACACCGTGGCATGAGAGGCTGGTGTTGCTTGCTGGGGCAGCCCAAATTCTGGCAGCCTTTACATGGCGTTGGAGATCCCAATCCCATCAGCAAGGATTTTATGTTTTCTCACAGGTCATTGATGAAAAAGTGGAGTAACTCAGCTGTTTGTGTTAGTAGAAAGGGTCTGTGGGACTATCTCTTGCAACTCGTGAGTTCTTAGAGAATTTGGGTTTCTTCTGAGATCAACCACAAACTCTCCCCAAAGGGAAGCTGCCTGGGAAATGCCCCCTATCGATGTCCCGCTGGTACTCCAGAGCGCACAGGGAGAAGAGACTGACACATCCTGAATTCACTGGTTTTACTTTGGCAAATAGCACAATCCCTCAGAGCTAGTTCATGCATAATCACTTCTGGATGTTTTTACTGACCTTAGAAACAGGACTAGAGATAAGCGTAGTTGAGAAGACGGCAGACAGCTTACCAGAGCCTCCTTTGCTCTGGGCTGATCCAGGCTGCCTGGAAACCGTTAAAGATGTGCTCCAGCTTCCAGGGTTTTCTGCAGTTTTGTGGTGACAGGGACGCCCTTTTACAGGTTGGGTTAAAAAAGGGATATGTTTTGAAGGAATGCAAAGGAAGAAAACACATTTTTATTTTGCATAACCGTCCAAATGGATATATGTGTGTGTGTGTTTTACCCATGGTACAGACATCTGCCTCAGTGATGCTTGCACACCTCAGATGCTGTTCAGAGGGAATCAGGCAGGGCTGCAGCCCCAGGTAGATGGAATAAGTTGAATGATCAACTGAAATGGGAGCCAACGTTATCTGGTTTGATAACGTTGATGCCTTATCTTTAGGAGCTTAAATGAAAATTGTGATGGCTCCATGTTGCCTATTCCTTCAGATTAAGCACGTTGCAGAACTCCGTTCACGTTGTGGTCATGTATCTGGGGGTATCTGTGACTTCTGCCCCTCAGCGTGTTCTCAAGAGGTACGTGTCTTCACGTATCCCAGTGCTATCAAACCAAAGTTCATAGAGCTAACTATTCTTTATTCTTTTGTGTTCTTCTTCCACTTCTTTCAAACATGGGATTTTGATTTTTCTGGGTTTCTGGGTTCTCGGAAGAAGCAAACTCAAATAGGTGAGATCTGCATTTTTGTCCCAAGGTGAGGGTTGCCTGCTGTATCACGTATGGTTAACTCTGGTGAAGTTTTAGCAAATGAAACTGTGATAGTGCCAAACGCATTTCACATCTTGCTTTGAGGGAACAGAATGAGGCAACTGAGGGCTCTGCAGACATTAAAGGCCATTCATGTGTTAGCAAGATGGATTCTGTGCAGGGCTGCGTCTCCAGGCTCGCTGCTGTAAAAGTGTTTGTGACATTTCCAAGGGTTACAGCAGGAAGAAATCTGAGCACTCACATTTACCAGAGTCTGTCAACAAGCTATCTGAAAAAATAAGGACTGGTTTGTCGGATGAGATTGATTTATTTATTACCATAGTGTATCAGATGCCTGTATAATATACAGGACATGCACTCAAATCTCTTCTGCTAAAAATGAGATTCAGTAACAACCTATACTTTATTTTTCACACTCCATCAAGTGTGCACCAGCATGTGATTTTATGGCTTTGAGAGAGAAATGAAAGCTGGGTAACATGTTTAACTTTATTTCAGATTTTGAATATCCACATGTGCCTCTCCCCAGTATGTGCCATGTCTGTTCCCACACCTAAATGCTAACAGACACGGCAGAGCAAGAAGCCACTGAGATGCCTTGTGCTCCCTGGAAAAAAGTTTATTAAGTAACATACTGCTGATTCACATTCTTTAGAGACCACCCAGATATTTCCAGTGTTGTCATATACCTACAGCTGTTATTTTTGCAGGATATATGCAAAAGCATTAAGACTGAGTAAAACTGAACCGTGACTGTTGAAGCTGCACACCAGAATACACTCTATTCTTTTGTTTTTTAACTTAAAGACATCCCAGCCTGACTAAACATTATTTTTTTCCAGTGGTTTGCCCATGATTAGTGCCTCAGTGAGGTTCTACTATAATTTAATTTATTATAAGCAATGTCATTTTATCAGTAGCACGCCACATGTATTGCCTGCACATTTTCTTAAAGTCTAATTAACCTTCAATATCGTGCGGGTTAGTTAGTGTTGAAGGCTGGAGTGTTGGGGTTGTTTTAGCTTGTGTTTTCTTTCAACACCAGCCTTTTCAAATCCCCTCCTAGATAATGGGATATGACTTTTAAATGGAAGATATAGCTTTCAAAATGATTCAACGTAATAAAAGATAAAACAGCCGAGGAACTGAAAAAGCAAATAGTGCCTCTGACTTAAAAGGCAAACAACTATCAGTGCCCCTAGCGATTGTCTCATTTAGAGACATTTGAAAAAGACAGGTCTTAAGAGGGGAAAAAAAAAAGGCAGCCCTAAACGGAACTCCAGCGCTTCGGAGTTGTGGGTTTCAGCTGGCACGAAGTAAGGAGGGTGCAGTTAAACAGCATCTGATGTAAAGCTTCACAGCACAGAGTTAACCCAACAACATTTTCTTGAGCAGATTTGAGCAGGAGGAAGAGAAGAAACACAAGTGTATTTATTTGGGGGTTTTAATCTTATGCATTTAAAGCAAACTCACTGATCAGTTGAAACCTCCGTCCTGATCTGCGAAGGCTCAGGGTTGCCGATGCCATTAACATAGGTGCTGGAGAGTTTCAGCTGATAAAGTGGTGAGCAGTGTGCTCGCTGGTGTGCTCTCTCAAGGGAAAGCCGGGCTCAGGAGATGAGGTTTGACTTCATTTACTCCATGTGACCTTAGACTGCCGCTTGAAACAGCCTGCGCTTTGTTTCTCCAACTGTCAAATGAAGATAATGATTCCTAACCATTCTCAGGACAGCACTTTGAAATTTATAAATGAAAATATTATTTATATTCAAGAGGTTCCCAGACAAGAAAAATGAATTATTTCCATACATGCAATCTATTTCTTCCTTGCATCATTCCAGTCTGGAACGTCGTGTCTAGTTCCTGGCACTCACGCAGGCTGAGGATGGGTGTGAGAGACAAGTACGTATAATCATTTTATATATCTATACCATCCCTCTCTATAGCAGGCCTCTGGGTGTAATTTTCTGTATATTCCTATATGTGTTTGTGTGTGTAACAGATACACAGAAAACCACTTGAAGTGGATGTGAACCCTTCCCATCTTGCATTCGTGGGGCTGGCTGCCTTTGGAGAGCTTCAGCCCAGGATTACCAACTGATTCCTTGTTTATCCCGAGCGATGTTTCCCTGCCCCAGCTGGGCAGAGGTGGGACTGTGAGATATTTAGCACTGGAGTCACTACAAGGCCCTGAGGTGCGCTTCAGGAATTATCTGGGCTTTGGCCAAACAGTGGGTTAGACAGTGGTCCGTATTTATTACTGCATTGGCTTGTAACTCCCTCTCTCTCATTAACATTTCTAAGTCAGTGCAAGGAGAAATCAGGGAGACCCGTGAAGTCATCCAGTCCGTCTTCTGTCTAGTGCGAGATTGCTCTCTGGAGCAATCACTTGTGTTCTGCAAGCATAGTTTTAAATGTATCGAGAGATGCATCACTTCATTTACCAGAGTAATCAATACTCTAACAGACCTGTCGATAAGTTTTCATTTTCTTTGACATTTTTGCCTTTAAAAATATCATCCTGCTGCAAGTTATGCCCACTGGTGGTGATAACCCTTCCAACATCCAGAGGTGTCTATTGGAACGTCCCCTGTTCGTTGCTTAGACCATACATTCATCTGTAGGGCCAGACTTTTACACACTTGCCCATAATATTTGACTTTATGAGTAGGGCTGTTAAAATGTAGGGGAAAGGATGGGATAAGAATTAAAGTGCTACTCCACGAGAATAAAAGGTGCCCTGATCCACCTCTAAACTATTTTAATCTTTCTGTAAAAGTCAGCCCAGACAACCCCTTAGCCACCATTACTGCTCTCCACTGAACCTGCCCTTTCAGATGCTAATAAGGTGCCCAGGAGAGAATTTAGCATTCCTAGCCTGGTCACACCAAAGCCATGTGGAGTGGAACCTTTTCTTCTCTTTTCCAGGAGATGATGTCTTTGAATCTGCAGCCAAAAATTTACCTTTCTCTCTTTTTTTGTGCTCGGTCACATTCAATGCACTATCACCCTCAGGATTCTTTCAGCATTACTTTCCTCTTTTCCCCTTCTGAGGAAGAACTGAGTTTTGGGTTATTTTCCCTAGATGTTTAAGCTTGAGCTTCTTCGAGTTGAGAGTCCTGTTATTTTGTCCCCATAGGTCATATTATGTCATCAGCTATTAAGCACAATTCTAAATGTGGATTACAAATTATGGATTTAATTTTAATTGATTTTCAAGGAGGAGGAAGGAATTGGCAATTACCAACATGCCTGAATTTAAATTCCATCCCTCTGCCATCAGCAGCAGCAATAAGAGGAATTTTACTCATTATAGCTTCGTGTACAATATGTTATTTCAGATCAAATATTTTCACAAATATTTACAGCTTAGAAATTGAAAATCTTCTCCTTAATAACCCAGAAAAGAGCCTCTTTAAACCTGTATTCATAGACAAATGAGAGGTTGAAGATGGCATATTTAGGGTGTACAATAATTGATCCTCAAGGAAAACAAGCATGGGAATACTCTTTGGGATGGGTGTAGGGTTGACTGGGAGAAGTCGGTAGTCTGGTAATTACAATTCGTTCTCCATTCAGGTTGCTATTTTGGCTATGCTGTATGTAATGTATTTTAAACTAAATTTACTGCCCATTTAAACTGAAAAATGAATCAATTTTAATTACACATTCTCTAGTGGGTGAAGCTATTTTGTCCCATTCTTGCAAAAGCTGAAATAAGGTACACAGATGTTGGTTACCAAAATCCTGCAGAAACCGAAAGTGTCTGTCACACAGGGAAAAATTATCTGAGGGGAAATTACCTAGAGGAGAAATTCATTAAAGTTGCCCCTGTGAAATTGGGCTGAGTTCGCTGCTTTGCCTGGATATATCAAAACACAAATAATTCACATTTCAACTCCCTTTTAGAAGGTAGAGATGTTCCTGGCACCAAAATTTCTTCTACTTCAGATTAATTCATTGGGTTGGATTGCCTTTTCTCATGTAATCAAACCGATACACATCCTAAGTTCCTGTGCAAAGGCATTATACAAGGATGGAAGGATGTAAATCCACTTGCAGGAGACGACTGAATTAACTGTGCCTCAGCCAGCACACCGTACCATGACTGTTTGCAATCTCTGTGCATGCACTGCCCGGTGTGGAGCGTTCCACAGCATTGAGAATCAAACGCGGGGAAAAAAATAATGCTAGAAACACCAGGGGATATTTGAAATGGTCAATTGATGTCAGGTCTGCTTGAGCATCTCGTGAAATAAACATTTATCCTGATAATAAAGGGTGATGCTACAACACGAACACTTTAAATTAACGCAAGCTGTGCAGAAGCAGACTCACTGGGATGCTGCGTCTCATTTTGAAGGAAATTCTCCCAGAGATGGGAGGTACTAGAGTCTGTCCTTTAATTTGCCCTACTTTGTCTGATTCTTCCTCTTTTGTATGCTAACTTCCACTCCTTTCCAGGAATACTGACAATTTTGCATATTCAAAACTTTGGAAAAAGTATCCAAATCTTTTGATATATATCCAGAGCAGATCTAACACGGAAGTTTCCAAACAGTGATGAAACCAATAACCAATAGAGCTAAGTAATGATTAGCAGCAATAATAAAAATGTGTATTGCAATAATAAAACTGTAACAATAAAATAAAAATCCAAGCTTGATCTGGGGAAATGGAAAGAACATTTAAAATCCAAATGTGAGTTCCACAATAAAAGTAGTCTGTGCCACTCTGTAGCAATGGCTCCAGAAGGGATGGCAGCATCCAGAAGCTTTTTGTTCCCCTCCATGAGCAGGGGACTTTGGCATCAGATGATTACCCCTCTGGAACACATCATACAGTGCAGTGGCCAAATACTGATACATATTTTTTAGTTTAGGAACCTGTGTCTAGCTTTTTTTTTTTTTTACTATAAGTTCTACAGGTATCTGAAGTCTTCCTGGACATTTGTCCATTTTGTGCAACCACCTGAACTGGGCAGGGGTGAAGTTGCCCTGTGCACTTTTCTGATACATTGGCCAAAGTGTCCAAAAAAGCAAGCACTCTTTTTTCTTGCTTGTGTTTCTTTACTTTCCTGGGCTGACCTTCTGGAGATGTCTGTTGAAGTCAACTGGAGCCAACGAAACACCAGGCAACAGCCTGCAAATCTTGGTCTAATTGGGTTGTCACGCCAAGTACATGGGAAGCCTGGTGACAATGACAGCTCCAGGGACGCCAAGTCCACATGAAATTGAGGTGGAGAGCCACCCCGTGTGTGAGCATCAGGATGCAGACATTTTGCTGTGCAAGAGGTGTCAACTGTCTGCCATGTGTCCAATGGGTCTCATGCATCCCCCAGCTCACACACAAGGGTTGTGCGCCTGCGTGTCAGTAATTTTCCCAGAAAAAGTGGTACCTCGTGCCTGAAGCTGTGTGTGTGTGGGACAGGGGTGGTGGGTTCCCATTAAGTGGGAGCATGCATCACCCAAAGGCAGGGGCTAGGCAGATCTCCAGATGCAGAGCCTCAGAAGTTACAATCCAACCTCTGCCAGAGCCCTGGGGGAGCTCTTTCTGAGAAAACAGTGAACAATCAGACCCGAATCCCAAGAAGACTGTTATCCCCTCTGGAGGCAAACCAAAGAAACTGTTCACACCAGCTCTTCTGCATAAAACCCGGGTTTTGGTGTTATTCTACTGGCAGTGTAGTTGGTTGCCTGGCTGGAAAAATAGCTGAAGAGGGACCTCTGAGTCTATGTTTTCTCATGCAAGTTGTTTTTTTTTTTCCAGAATTGAGGCAATAATAGGAATGTCTTCAAAATATCTGCTGAAACCAAGGACTCTATAGGCAGAAATCAAGCCCAGCTGTGCCTAGTAAACAGCATTTAATGATAGCTCTATGAGACCCCATGAATTGGGATCTTTTTACAAGTGATGCTGCAGCTGTGGGTGGGACTCACTTGGAGAAGCAGATGCAGGATATGTGTGGCTGCCCAGCACTCATGATAGTCACAGTAGGTTTTGTAATCTCTTGTATGAAATTGATATTTCTTTTTTTTTTCCTTAGGCTTCTTACATTTGGTCGCTTCCCACACATCCACACCTTCCTCGGCTGAAGTGCCGTCTCTGCTCAAGTTAGTGGCAGTTTTGCCGAGGACGTTTGTTGGGCTGAGGTTTCATATCTGCTGTATGAAATACTTTCATACTTGGTGTATAAAATAAATCTATACTCTGTAGATTCTCTGACTTTAATATGTTGGAAAATGAGCAGGGTTCACTGTCTCTGAGAACTAAGGCTCACATTTTCCAGGTTTTTGACATTTCCCTACCTGTGTCCCTGTGATACCATAATCCTGCGAGTTCTCTGGTGTCCACAAGGTATTTTAGGGAACGTCAGTGACATGACTCGAGCTTCTAATGCAAGTAAAAGAAAAACAAAATCTATAAATATGTCTCCACTTAAAAATTATAAAATATAAATGGAAAAATAGGCAAAAGCCTATTGCATCGTTTCTCCTCTGGCATCTTTAGCAATATTGGGGGAAAGCAGCTTTAACGTACGCTGGAACTATCCACACTGCAGGCACCAATCCAAACCCCAGCTGCACGTTAATTTTGTTCTGACCTAAGTGGGGTCCTGGTTCTGCTTGTCTGCAGGAGAGGCTGCAATTCTTGCTGCCGCCAGCATCGGTGGTATTACCAGCTCTTGCAGCACTGTCATCCTTCCTCATCCCCTGCTCATGCTCCTCATCCTCCACCCTTCCTGCAGCTTTGCAGCCGCCATGGTACCCAGCCCCAGGGTGGGAAATTTTTACCAGGGAAAAACACGGCAGAATTGAACTTGTCTCATGGTAGCACTGGTGTCTCTGGCAGCCGCGAAGGGAGAAAAGGCTTGACACTGTGGTGAGCCCACTTTTGTCTTAGCTGGGTACGGGCTGCAGCAGTTTGAAAGGCTTGCGTTGTGTCCCTGCGCTTTGTTATCGGGTTTGCCATGGTGGTCAGTGTTACACATCCAACATTGTTTGAGCTAATTAAGCTGGGAAATCAGGGAAAGCACATTTCCGGAGGGGATTTATTGCCAAAAGATATTTCAGCTGAAGGGGAAAAAAAAAAAAAAAGGAAATCTCTCTTTACCTCCAGCATTCCTGAGCTGTTTCATAATAGTCAGTGTCCAACTTCATGGAAATAAACCGACAACAATGTTGAAAAGTTTGAACCTGAGCAGTTTCCCTCTGTTTTGTTGGATTTAAAAGTCCTGTAAAGAAAGCAAGGGATCTGTGCGGCCACAAAAATAAAAATATTTGAGTCATCTTGGTTGGAAACAGAGTTAGATGTGTTTGCTAATCTGCAAACAAATGATCGTTTGCTCTCAAAGTGTTTTGTGCTTATTATTTGCACCCATTTTTCTGCTTCTTTACAAGAGAAGTGCAGGTGGCAGCCAGAAATCACAGCAGCACCAAGGAATGCTCCAAGCACCCGGCAGCAGGATGGGCTTGTGGTTAGGAAATGCTGTGTGTGAACACAGCCCTGCTTTTCTTCCAGATAATCATAGAACCATAGAACCTGTCGTAGCTATCAGTTAATCCTTTAGGTCAAGTGTGAAGAGTCTTGGGTAGAAGAGAATTTCCTTTCTTTAGGAAAGACTGAGTGATAACACTTCAGTCTTTCCTAATTTATTTTTTTTTTCCGAAACAGGAAATTGCACGTGAAAGCTGTTAAAAAGATTGTGTTGAGATGGAAAAACTGGAGACTAAAAGTCAAATAGGAAGAATTCCACAATTAAGACTCTCCTCATAATCCCACACCAGTCCCTTTGTGCAGATTTTATTATTACGATCCATCTTTAATTAAATGACGATGCTAATTTTTTTTTCCCTAAGTCTCCATCCTCTTGTAGTGCACAGGATGGTGCTGCTGTTGAAATTAATGAAGACTATTATGAAGACAGCCCTTGGCTGTCGGGTCCTCACCCTGAGTACTGCTGCAGCTGGAAGGCATGCAGCCCACGAGGCAGCAGGTTCTGAGAAGGGAGAAGATTACACGGTGCCTTAGGAATTCAACTGCCCGATGGCATTTCTCCTCTTGCATCCACATGTGCTGCTGACCAAGTCCCTTAAAGCAGGTTTTTCATCGGATGCTGCAATAAACCTGGGGAAAGAAGGAGGTGGGGAGAAGAGTGGTGTGGAGCTTGCTGCAATGCTTCCTGCTCTGGTTGGGCTGGAAAACCCATCCCATGGAAAGGCTCTTGGAGGGACCTGCTGAGCTGATGGAAAATAGGACAAGCCATCTGAAAGTGCCCCTGAAGGTGGGGAGGGAGATTAGTGGTACAAAAGCAACACAAAGTCTGTGAAATCAGAACATTAAAAAACTATCTCTGAGCTGTTCATCTTTTCTCACCTCCTTTCCACCACGAGGAAAGGCAGGGAAAGAGCACCAAGTATTTCCTTTTATTCCACAGAAACCCAGGTGCTGAGCTCGTTATAAATTTAATGGTGAGCAAAAAGGATCCTGATGTTTCCAAACTGTTTCTCCCCTCGCTCTCCAGTCCCCGCTCATACCGAGGTCCATGAAGGGTCTGGTGACAAGTGTCAGACCCTTGGAGAATGAGCAGCATGCGAGTGAGCAAGAAAATAGCATCATTTTTGCCTGCCCTGGCGCAGCCATCCAAGCACCGAGAGCTGAAGAACCTCCTGGGCTGGAAGGACCAGCAGCATCACGGTGCTTTCCTGAGGCCACGGTTTGAGACGGAGTCGCTGCAGCCTTGAGAGCCAAGGCAAACGTGACTGGCTCCATCATGGAACTGTGCGGCGCTGCTTTGCTTTTGCTTTTAATACGGGTAATTATGCAATTTCTAGACAACTTCCCTCTCATAACCAGGGTGGCAATGCTGACAAAACAGGCTTTAAATAAGCACTTGTCAAAGGAACAGCTATTTTTGTTTGCCCTATTTAGTGCTGTCTTTGAGGTCTACAGTGGAAATCTCAGACAGTTTTAAATACATGGCGCAGTTAACTTTGTCACTGCATCACAACATTCAAAAAAATCCCCAAAGCCTGGAAAAGAAAAGTGTTTCAGCAGAACCTTTGGGTGGCTCCTGCCTGCATGCAAAGGTCGGATGATTGTCTGTGCTTCCCGGTTCTCCTGCAGGTCTTGCAAAACACTCCGACCTTCGCAGGCAGTAAAGGCTATGGGGTAGAAAAGATTTGAGGGGTCTTGTGTTTTGAGCAACACCCGTGTCTTCCCCTCCTTCTCATCTTGACCAGCGGATGCCGGAGAGACAGCCAAACCAAACACAACACATGGGAAATGGTCTGGAAACCCAAAACAAAAGAGGTTTTCTTTTATCAGCTGTTTCCTGTTGTCAAAGAATAAATTATTGCTCTAACCATGTTTTTTTTTAGTGCAGCATGCATAGCAACACGGTAAGTTATTCAACTTTTTGAGCAGAATTGAATTTTATTACAGATATTAAAATAATCCTGGTATTAAAATAATATCACATATATCTATTTGTCCCCATTGCATTCGCTCTCTTCTCTGGCACAGGGAATAAAAAAAGATAAGTCAGTAGCTTAGCACGTTAGGCAAAAAAAGGCTTTAAATTACCGTAATTCAGTGACACCAGCCTTATTCCACCGAGCCAATTCTGCTCTGCTGCTGGAAGCATGCAGAGAGGCTGGTGCAGACACAGGGTGACCCCAAATTCCTGGAAATCCCCGGCTGCTTTGCCATGGCTCTCTATCTATCTTCTGACTTCCAAATGAGCTCCCACAGTCACCCACCACTCTGGAGGGTGAGCAAAGAAGCTGGAAATAGCCTCTTTTCTGATAACACAGGGCTTCCAGATAAGATGTTACGTTTTCAGCTTCCCGAACCTTCCTCTGCCAGGCAGAAAGGCTCACGCGGTGTTTTTCCTTATATGTGGGTGCTGCCAAAAACACCATTCCAGGAGATGCTGTCAGTAAGGTTGGATGAAATCCTGGTTGCCAGGACGAGGACGGTGAAGTGGGATAGGTTTGCTTTGCTCAGGGCACTTGTAGGAGTATATTTTGTAGGTAAGAGCACCATGCTCCCCTTTGGCATCTGTATTGGTATTTATTTATATGAAACTATGATACTTAAGCATGGACACCCCATCTAACACTGCCAGCTGGGCAGGGGTGCTTCTCAGAGTCCAGGCTGGCTCATTTCTGAGTGAGAAGAAGTACAGAGCCAGGTTATCTGAGCATATCGAATCATAGAATCATGAATGATTGAGGTTGGAAAGGACCTTAAGGATCATCAAGTTCATAATATAATATAATATAATATAATATAATATAATATAATATAAG
>WKFP01013666.1:53407-75801 GCA_011057875.1 Pterocles orientalis
ATAAGTATAATACCGTACAATATCACATCATTTCATAAGTATATTCCAGAGCAGAGCAAACAGTGGGCAGTCAGGGGTAGGCAATGCCTTCCTTCCGTAACCAGGTCAGCTCTACACCCTGGGATGAGGCACTCTGCCTCCAGAGACGGTGCTAATTAGGAAACACTCGTTAAGTGGAATTTCCTGCTATTCTGGCAGATCCTCCTCTTGCCTCTGTGCTTCACCTGGCATGCCAAAAGTGGACACTGGCACAGCCTGTTGCCTTCCTTGGAACTTTACGGGGGAAAAAAAACGTGGAAGATGTGCCGTAGTGGTCTCTGGGGAAACCTGCCCCAGTTGGGTGAAATGCGTCTCACCCATGCTGCTGCAGCACTCGTCTCTCTCTTAGGTCAGAAATTGCTGCAGCACCATCACATGGTTAAAGTGCTGCAGAATATTCTGGATGAGATGAAAGTGTTTTGATGTATGATGATGCTTTAGCCAAGGGATTTAGCATATGTTTGCATACATGATGTTAAAGTCTAGTGTAAATAAGGCATAGATATGAGCTGATAGCCACGTTCCAGGATAAAATGTGACTAGAAACACTAGTTGCTTGAAGATTTAGTAATCACGTAGTCTAGCAAGTGTGAATTAGGACATAGTCAACGTGCCTAAAGTACTAGCAGCAGAACCTGGAGTAGATGATCTTCAGGGTCCCTTCCAACCCAAGCCATTCTATGATTCTATGATTCTATGATTTTTCCAGCACATGTATCATCACATGCACAGACCCATATAAAACCTCTGAGGAAGCAGAAGGCCAAAGGTGGGATTGAGTCTTGACTTGAGATATTAGGCACTTATTGATCGTATTTATCACTTCACAGCACACAGAGCAAATGCTGAGTGAAAATGCTTATTTTTTAATAAGGGAATATCTAGCCTCTGTTCTTTCTATTCCTGAATCTAATAATATAATGTCAGCTGCTTGTTCTTGGCAATTAAGTCCTCCCCTGAAACAGCATATTTATAGCTCTGCAACCTCTTAAAAAACAGTGGGCCAAGCGAGTCATTGAATCAGCCTGGGTGCTGTGGATTTAACTGGGGATCCTTTCAGTGAAATGAGAATATACCAAGATTTGTGGTTCCCACATGGAGCAAGACACCAGGGGAACGATCCACCTAGGACCCCACAGACTGGGAGGGAGAGCTTGGGAGACTTGCAAAAATGGGAAACAAGAGCTAGAATCTCTCTCTTCACCTCTTGAGCCATGTTTTCATTTCAAAGGCAGTACTGTCCTTTCTCAACCGGGTGTTTAGAGTCTGTTTTGAAACAATTATGATCATCCACACAAAACACTTTATTTTGCATTTAAGGCTGTGTAGCAATAGTGATTGAGAATTCATGTCTCCCAGGCATAGGGTAGATGAGTGCAAATAAAACATCTTACCACTTGTGCTCAGAGATGAGGCCTTTTGTTTATTTTCACAAGGGCAGAGTCTCACGCTATTTTTTTAGAGTGCCTTCATCTTGCGAGGTCACTCTGTGCAAAATTCAGGTTTCCTTCCCTTCTGCAGGCAGGATCCTTTCAGCTTCATCCACCTCCACAGAAGGTGGCTGTTGGAACCAGAGAAAAGCAGATGATCTGCTTGCTCTTGGGCCAAAACCAGGTATTTGGTAACAGCTCCCCGCATTCCTCCATGGGGCAACTAAATGCCCCATTGACAAGCCTTCTCTTTCCCTCCACCGTATTTACTGACCAGCAAAAACTCCATGGCTATTAAACACAGGCACTTATGAAAATGAAGTATCAGCTCGCCTACATGCCATCTTGATGTCTTGATGGCATCAGAAGAGGATGCTTTTCGATAGAAGCTTCTTGCAGCATGGAGAAGGCAGGACTGGCCCATCTTTCCAGTGATGGGTGATTTTTGCCAGAGGATGTATTGCTTGTCTCTCAGTCCCATGCTGTGGTTTTTATTTTTAGTCTGGATGTTGGCTATTGGCAATCGTGATTGCAGCCTCTCGGAGCACTGCTTCGTGTGGCATTCATCTGGAGGATGTTGAAACATAGGGGAAATAATTACAAGCAGCAGCTGCAAGACATTTTTCACCCCAAAGGATACAGAAAAAAAGCACAACTTTGAACTGTGAGGGTTCAGCTGAGGATAGGAGCCAAGCTCTTCATCAAGCTAGCACAAATCCCACAAGCTGACAGATCTGTGCAGTGTGGTGATTGCTGAGTAAATAGAGTCAGTCTTGACCTGCTATCTCAACAGTGGATTTGGACTGTGATCAACTCCCTGCTCCCGACAATGGTTCCTCCCCTGCCAAA
Source organism: Pterocles orientalis (assembly GCA_011057875.1). Classification (NCBI taxonomy): domain Eukaryota; kingdom Metazoa; phylum Chordata; class Aves; order Pterocliformes; family Pteroclidae; genus Pterocles; species Pterocles orientalis. Next base: position 55,726 of record WKFP01013666.1, read on the forward strand.
CCACCCTCTGCAGCTGGAGCATCACCATGGCTTCACAAAGCCGTGGCAGATCTCCTGGTCCCATAGCCTGGTCCCAGCACAGATGGGAGCTGCTACATCCTCCCAAGGAACAGGAGTAATGAAGCTACAGTTGTGCCTGAAATTTTCTTTCCTGTTTCCGTTGATATGGGCACTGATAGTAGGGAAGATAGCTGGCTGGAGCTGCTCAGGAGTCTCCTGGCATCAGGAGTGTTCCTTCCTTTCAAACTGGATGTGTTTACATTCACCCTTGAAAAATATTTGTTATTTTGGATACCGCAGAGACTAGGAAAAGACTTTACTCTTGCATTATCATTATTATGGTCCTCTCTGCCTGGCTACCATTCAAAGTTTTACTGCTGCTGCTCGGATTAAAGACGAATAATGAAGGACCAAGCTACCCAACCGACCCCACCATCTCTCTCTGTTCTGCTGGGACTGCTGGGACCTGCAGAGCAGGATCCAGAGCCATGCAGAGAGGAGGAAACTTGGTGGAACCCGAGATGGCTGCAGCCTTCTCAGCGTACTCGGGGGTTTACAAGTCAAGTCAGCATTAAAAGATGCACGTAGCTTAAAGGTTTTTCTTCTTTTTTTTTTCTTGTTTGTTTAAGGATGTATATAGTTAGTGAGCTATCCATCCAGCTATCCTAGGCTGCTATTTTTCACAAAGACCCAGACATATGTATTTATACATGTACGTACATACATATGTCAACATTTTTTGTAACCTAGCATTTACAGGATGCAAGACACCTCCCAAAGCTAAATCTGGCATAATAAACCACCTGTACATTCAGAAACATTAATGGCATGCATTAGAATATGTATAAAGGCTTTTGCTATTCCTGCTGTCAAAAGCAAAGCTCAGTCCACATCAGTCTGATGGCACTATTCTGCACTCACCCGTGGGTGTTCGTGCTGCACATGCCTGGCTTTGAGCTGCTGGAAGATTCCTTCCCACTCCTTGGTTATCAGCTGCAGGAGAACCCGGAGCGCAGGGGCGAATGGGGGGAATTGCAGACGAAGGCGCTGGAGCTTTCCTGGCACTCGGGCAATCTCGTCTCTGTCTCCCCTAAAGCAATCAGGTTCCAGCTGGAGCTAAAGCACAACCATGCAAGCAAGCACAGGTTCAAAGTGCAAATAAATACGTGCTGCAGGGCTCCCTGTGGGGATGGAAGGTGAGTGGAAACAAAGGCAGAGTTGTGGTAAACATACCCGGCTTGTCTGGAAGGAAGAACAGGTTTGCATGGGATGGGGAGCTGGGAGAACAGATGACCATCCTGCTTTCTGAGCCCTGGCGAGTCAGCTGAGTTTCCATCCTTTCCCAGACAAAAAACCCCTATCTAATTGAGATGGGAAAGGGGGTTATATAACAAATATTTAGTAAGCGTTTTGACTTGGACATAGCCTAATTCAGTCATCTCCAAGGCTTTCACCAAGGTGCAGGAGGAAGTCTGTGTTAATGTTGGTGAATGAGAAACCACCACCCTCACAGCAAATCCAGACTCTTCCTCGGAAATGTTCATGTTGTTTGTGTGTGTACACACACACAGACGCACACACTCACGCATATATATATTTGGTCTCCTTACAGCAGGCACATGGCATCAAAAGGACAGCAAACAAACTGGGGAGGCGAGTGCTGCTGCTGCTGCTAATGGAAGGGTTGCGTGGGGGGACGATGGATATTTTCAGTTTTCCCAGTTGTAGGTCCATTCAAAAAAGCACAAAAGCACATCTCGTTTGAGATGAACAAGCTTTTCTATAGAGATGGATAGGTCTCGTTTCAGGCTTCCTTTCAAACGGAGGCTGCAGCGTGAGGACATTTTGGGACCCCAGGTCCTTTGAAGGGGAAGGAGAGAGAGTTCCTGATCAGACCAGCGAGGACTCCCTGTTGCATTCCAATGTTGACTGTGAAAAGCAAAAGTGTGTGAAGGTTTGCTTTGCTTGACTGAGCTTTACCACACTAGTTATTGTTTTGAAAAGTGAAGAGACACCTACTAAATCTCCTGGGAAAATGAGAAGCAACTTGCTTCAGAAGAGACGGCTATTACAGCAAAGTCCTCAGCTTAGCTGTTTATTTTTGGCTTTATGCATTCACGTCTGCTTGAATTTCCCCTGCAATAACAGCTTTGTGATTAAATGACTAGAATAAATGGTTTCAGAGCGTCTGGGGAGAGGCAAAAATGTAATTATTCATTTATCGATAGATAGTGAGGTAAGTTTTGATTTATATAGGGTATGAAATGCTCTGGAGCAGGGGAATGAAATATTATTAGTGCTTTAAAAGAGGAAATATTGCCACCTTGTTTTCTGCTTTTAAGCACCTGTGGGGAGAATGCGACTTTGCTAGCGTTAGACCATTTGAATGCTTTGAATTATTTAGGGATCTTCAGTATAGGCCGATGCAAGTGTAAAAGCTTGCCAATGATAAGTCAAATTTGTTAAAAAAAGCCCTACATGTTCTTCCTTATGGTCCTTTATTGTTAGTCATCTATGGTACTTGCCTAAAGGAAATAGAGCCAAGCAGAGAGTTCAATTAAGAAATCTGTCTGCCTGACTACCTATATATCTGTTTGTCTCTCTCCCTCCTACTCCATGGATGATATTACAATCGCTAGACATTACATTTTTATAATCTTTATTTCAAGCTAGGCTCTCATAAGCATCCTATCTCAGGTGGAATATATCATTATCCCTGTCACAGTTGAGCGCTAGCTTTCTAAAGGGAAGGACGAGAAAACACAGTTAATACATGAATGAGTCCCTGCAGAGCAGAGGCAACGGAGCCCAGGGAGGGACTCATCCATGTGGGTTTCTGATGCCTAATAACCACCAAGCTCTTGCAGACAGTCCTTCGGCGGCGAAGAGAAGACAGTCTCTCTTCTCTACTTAGTCCTTTATTTTCACAAAACCTGTAGGGATGAGATATTTCTGAAACTTCACCCCTCTGTCTGTGCGCCTAAGCTTTTGAAAAAAAAAGGCTTCACGATTTACCAGGGGAGACGAATGGATGGGCACTCAGGCAGGCTGGGTGAGACTAATATGTACAGGAAAGTGGCCTAAAAATGGATCAATAATCCTTGAACCGTGTAAGAGCAACCATAGCATACCCTAGAGAAGGAGGAGGAGGGCTGCTGTGGCTCGCTTAACCCATCCCATCCCCAGGACATGCCAGCAGACTTCCAGGTCTCCCCACAGACACCAGCGACCCCCAGGAGAGGTGGGAGGCAAAACCAGGGATCTCCAGCACATCCTTCTTTCATTGCACCACCCTCCTTTCTCACTTGATGGCCTTGGTAGCCCCTTCTTCATCCTCCTCTGGCTGTTTCCCAAATTCCTGTTAACTTCTTCTGGCAGGATTTTCCCCCTTTGGTTTCATTTTTCAAGTCTGCCGTGTCCTTTCCAGATCTTGGTTCACCACTGAGCTTGCTTTGTTGGCAAGCTTGTGCAATGTTTTATCTTTTTTGTTGCTGCGAAACAAAATGCTTCTCATACTTGTGTCCTCTGGTGATGGGTATGTTTCAGATACATCACTGACGCGTTCAGAGGTGTAACGGGAGACATTTCTCTCCACGTGGCATATTGGCATTGACAGATAGGGGCTGTAGCTGCCTCCCAACACAAGTGTGCCAGAGCTTTCCTCCTGGGCAGCGTTCATGTTCAGGACGGTCTCTTCTCATTCCTTTTAGCTTTCCCTTCAGGCGTTCAATTAGGGTTGCTCAAAATTTTTTTTTGTGGCAGAAATTAGGCACACGGGTCTCAAAAAAGCAAAATGTTTGCTTTCTCTAGACAATATTTGCTGTATATATATAGCCCGCCCAACCGTTAAGCTCACCATTAAAACCGAGTTACCTTGTGCCAGCCAAGATGTGGGAACCAACTTGGACCATCATAAATGCCAGGCAAACAACATCTGCCTAAACCTCTTCCATCAACATGCTTTGTTCTGAGAGCAGCAGCCGTGCCTCCATGCCCTTGAGGAACTGAAGTACAAGAATTCCAAGGAGAAGTCAAGTCCCAACCATCCCAAGCTAAATATGAAACACTTTGCACTGTTTGAAATAAATCTGCTTGAAACCCCTGTCCCCCCTGGGGACTATCTACATGACGAATCTACTTTGCAGCCCATGTGTGAAATGATGAGGTGGTTTTGCCCAAGATAAACAGGGGCCAGATGCAGTGGCATGCAGGTACATGGTTTGGGGTGGGACAGTGTGGCTGCTGGAGGTACCTCTCCGTGCTGAGGGAGCTCAGCTGATTTCTTCAGGTCTCTCTTTCTTCATCTAAAGATTGCATCAGACTACCAGCTAGCCATAGCCATGGGGATCCATGCACTAAATGTTGGATGATCAAATACTCCAGATAACATGGCCATGAGCAACTCATCAAGAAACATGGACTCACGGATGTTTGTGAGAACTGTGAAGTCAGCAATTACGAACCAAGAAATTCAAGGCACTCCTGTGTCGATCGTAGAGCAGTTGTAACCAAATTATAGGGCTGTAACGAGTCAGACTCCCAAGTACAATGGTAATGTTGGGTTTTCACCACCAATTCAGAAAGAGCAGCAAACACCATCCCTTTCTCCAGTGTGTTCACATACCTTAGGACATATTAGCTAAGACGGCTCCTGGAAATTTTCAGAACAAGCTTTGTCTCCGTTTTATCTCAAAACCTAATGCATACACACTGAAAATTTTGGCAAAAAGCAAAAAGAAGTTGCAGTCAAATACTTTCCCTAGGAATAAAGAATAAAATAATTTTGAAATTTGTTCAAAATGCTCTTGGTGCTGCACTTCACCCTTCCAGAAGTAAGATTTCCATAAACATTTACATGGAAGCTCGTTTGTTTCAAAACTCAGAGTAGTGTGTAACTCTCCTTCCAATGTCATGCAGGTGAATACCAAACTATTTTAAGTCACTGTGTAATATTTTATATATAATCGCTCTATCTACCTAACACGCACATTCTCTGGAAACATGAATAACTTCTGTATCTATACTGCACACTGTGCATGTTTCTATTCCAACTTTTCCATCTTAACCTTCCTTTTTGTTTGCAAGTCAGTGATACTGATGTTTTCCTTTCCATTTTCTACCTTTTCCCTTGTTTTCAAGACATGTCAACAGAAAAAACCCAGTTAGCTCCCTTAACATACAGTACAGCTCCATCTCTGATCCAAGTTCATTAATAAAAAATAAAGACTTGTGATTATTTCAGATGAGTGCCTAACAATATGTGCTACTTTTGCACATAATTAAGAATACATTTCTTACATCTTGTTTCTTCCAGATGCAAACAGATTTCGCTTCCTCCCCGAAGTGTTTCAGAAGATACTTTCTTTACACAGGCTTCCACTTTTTTTTTTCCCAATATCTTACATTCCTATGACCTAAATACTCTCCAGAAAGGCACAATGTCTAAGGTCAACGAAACAGGAAAATGAAACCCCGCGAGCAGCCACAGAAGCTGCCTTTCTGCTCCCCAGTGATGGTTAAGTTTAGCAGCAATCTATTATTAAACAGCCCGGGACACTTCAGTCTAGAGAGGGATGGCTGGGGCCAAGGTGGATGCAGCAGCGTGCTATAAAACCATGGAGGGCTGGAGGAGGGATAAACAGGAGGATTATTTACTATTCTTGTCAGTGAGAATGGGATACCCAGTGAATTAATTAAGGAGTGGATTTAAAACAAATCGAAAGAAGTCACCAGCAGAGTCTAATACTGGGAAGTCGTTGCTACAGGACATTTAGATGGCAAAGGTATAAACAGGTTCAAAAGTTTATTGCACAAATTCAGGGGTAAGATAGATTAAACACAATAAACATAAACACAACCATGAATGTCATGGAGAAGATGAACAAAGAATGGTTATTTACTATTTTTCACCATTTTACTTGGTGTCCAGTAGCTTGGGGCTTTTTTTTTTTCAGTTGACCAGGCAGTAAGTTCCAAACACACACATGTAATTACGCTGCGGAACCGATTGCTAGAGGATGCCAGGAAGGCCAAAAGCAAGAAGTGATCAGACAGATGGAGATCAGAAAAGACTCTTGAGGGATGTTAAATCCAGCAATAGGCAGACATCCTTCAGCTCGGCTTGTCAGACGCTGGAAGCCTGCGCCAGAGGAAGGATGAGCCTGAATTTGCCCTTTTCCTGTGCATTTCCTGGAGCATCTGGTCTCGCCGGCTGCCAGAGCCAGGGCAATTTGGTCTGACCCCACTGCATGTTTTGTAGATTTGTATCCAAACCGTCAGCAGTAAAATTCTTGGTACAGAAGCAATGCTGAAAGGCAGGGAAACAACAGAGGTCGTTTACAGTCCTCCCACAGCCATGGCTCCTTTGGGAGGGACAGCAGCCCATCTCTGTGTGTGTTAGAATTCCACCAAAATCTCAGTTTACCTAGTTTTGGGTTTTTTTTGGGAGGGGGGGGTTGTTTTTGTTGTTGCTGTTTTTTTTTTTTTTCAATTTTTTTTTTAAGAACGTTTTCACTGCAAGAATTATACAAAGGCATCAAGTGTTGCTACAGCTGGGTTAAAACTTTGTGAAAAATATAATTTAGAGGCATTTTTGAAATCAAATGGCTGTAAGAGGCATGAAGCACGTGTTGTTGTCCTCTCTGCAAAGGCACGCTGAGTATCTTTCAGGGATTTGGCTGCTCTGTACCACAGCGCAGGGGCTGGATGTTGTTTCAGGGGTATGGTGAGCATGTTTGTTGCTGTAGGGGGAAAAAAAAGAGCAAAGGTGTAGAGGGAATAACAGAGCTCACAGAAGCGGCAGAAAGTTTGAATGGAGTCTGATGATGATGTGGTTTTGTCAGGATGCTGGAGTCAGTTTTGGGTTGGGGTGTTGACCAAAGAAGGTTTGGAGTGAAAGGCAGTGAAATTACCTCTTTTTTTTTTTTTTTTTTTCTTTTTTCTCCTCCTGTTGCTAAAGAAGCAGGGTTTTGTACAGCCTTCCACATAAACTGGATTTCAGCAGAGATAGCTGATTGCATCACCTGTTTCTTCTCCTAGCTGGAATAAACCAGAAGAGTTTGGATTTTCATTTACCACTCAGCTTGGGGGGATAATAATCATGCATTTCACAGAAACCAGAGAGTCAGGCAGGATGACCCCATTCTGTTTGCAGCGTGATGCATGGTGTTTCCACTGACTGCGAGGAGATTCAACTTTTTTTTTTTTTTTTTGGTGCCTGGGTTTCCAGCGGCGAAAGGGAGGCGTTCAGGATGGCACCAAGCTCCACTGAGAAATCCTCCTCAGCGTGCAGGTGAGTTCTGCAGAATGGGTCCATGCATTTTCCAAGAGGACCCTCACAACCCCAAATCAGCCTCGAGTCAATTTTAAAAGTGTGGCAGGCAAATTTTGTGTTATTTTAGGTACTGTTCTGTCCCAATGCTTATGGGTCTGTTTGCAGAGCAGCCAGACCAGGCTCTGGCTGGGGACAGGGGCAGAAGAGGGGTAATGAAGCCAGTTACTCAGTGCAGCAAAGCACATCTCCGTACATCCGAGAGCATCCCGCAGAGGTTATAGAGGGGATGCTTCAAAAAGGAAACCCCTGAAAAGCAGCAGTACTGGAGCTCTGCCATGTGAGTTGTTTTATTTCTGCAAACAGAAAAGGGGAATAAAAGCCCTACCTGGCTTTGTAACCCAGACACACTGTTTCTCCCTACTTCTGGGATTTTTTTTATTTTTTTTTTCTAGTATATAATAGGAAAGCATGCGAGGCCCAGAGCTCAGATGTAGGAGTCTGCGAGAGAATGGCAGCTCCAAGACAGTAAGCGGAGGTGACAAGTTCCCGGCCATATTAAACATTAACATGGAATATTTTGTTGGTACTTAACTCTGGGACGTTTCATGTTCCTGAGCAGAACATCCTCCCTCGCCCCCGCGGTTTTGTTCTGAGCTCCTCTGCTCAGTACACTCAGAAGGCAGGGATGCAAGATGCCAGCTCTTCGGGGGTGAAACGGCTTTATATAAACTAGCGGAGAGGGCGAGCTTGTGAAGTGGAGACAGGAGCTAATTCCATACCCTGATGAGGCTGGGACTGGGAAATGGGGAATACTTTGTGTATGAGGTGGGCGTGCTTATGGATGAAGCCAAACACAGGAGAAATCCTGTTCATTTAGAAATTGAACGGTGGCAAGCAGCTGAGGGGGGAGAGGTGGAATTTTAAATCAATCTTTTTAAGGTTTATGTATATTTTCCTTGCTGTTGGAAATGTCTGTTTGCACCTTGGGGAGATTCCTGAACTTCCCACACTGTGGAGCAGCTGGCCCAGAGGGGCAAACCCAGTTCTGCAGAAAGACAGGAGGAGCACACCCTGCTCTCCATCTCGATCTGCTCCCTGTGACCTTGCATTCACCAACCTACCGCTGCGGTTCTGGCGCAGAGCAATCACCAAACCTGCTGCGGCTTTCAGCGCCTGCTTAACGTGCAATCCCGATGGACACATTTCGGGAGTACCCTTTACAGCAGTGTGATTGCCACCCAGACCACAGAGAGAAGTGGCTTCCATCAGGGAGGGTGTGGTGGGAGCACTGGGAGCACATCCTGCAGGATCACATCCTGCTTCCTCTCCCGCTGCCAGTATCCCATGCTGCATGGGGCAACAGGGGGCCAGGGGAGGAAACATTTCTCTGATGAAGCAGGAAATGCAAACCCGGGTATATTTACCAACAGAAGGGTGTGTTTACCAACGGCACTGTCTCCAAACACCCAGGCTGTGCTATTCCCCTGGGAGAGACGTCCTGGAGGACAAGGTCTGCTGCTGGCAGGAGCTGTCACGCTCCTGCTGAGCTCCATCGCTGTTGCCCGATAGCATCTGAGGAGCTGGTTCCCACAGGTTGAAAGAGAGGTTGATGCAAATGCACACACTCCTTCAGATCTCCACCTCCAGACAGCACGTGGGAAATCAGGATGGGCTGGGGACAGTGGCATTGCTCACTCACTCAAATGCCCCCGAGGACCCCTCCAACCTTTAAGTCAGCTGGTTGCCGAGTGCCCACCTCAAACATCATTGTCAGCTCATTCCTGTCTCCCCGGCCCTGTGCATGCAACACCTGCCCCTAGGACTTGGTGTGCATTGCCTTTAGGCAAGGACCAGAGCGAAGTATCTCTGGCATGTACATCGTGAAGACCCCCTTGGGTTCAGGCTATGCCAGAGAAATGCTTCTTATCCCCCTGAGACCCATGGTGAGAGGCTGGAGGATATGGAAAAGGAAGGAACCTGCTGGAATGTGGTACTGTGCAAGATGTGCACAGTCACTGGAAATAAAGGACAGCAGGGCTGGAATTTCCATTTCCTCTGTCCTGGCAGCTCTTTAGGTTCGTGAAGCCGGTCGCCGTGGAGGGGTGTGTTACTGCAGTCAGGATCCAGCCCACTGGAAATCGCATCCTCTCCCACTTGGTCTTTAATTCACCTTTCCATTTACACCGCTGCAGATCAAGAGGAGCCAGTCAATGGGCTCATAAGTCAATGGGCATGTACTGGCATAAAAGCGGTGTAAGTGGGAGGGAAATCAGCTCCAGTCTCTTTATGGGGATGTTATCTGGTTATTTACTGTGCTGTTAAGTAGCAAGTGCTTAACAGCAAACAATAATGCGGTGCTGGTGAGATATACAGCCATTTACTGTTATTATTTGTACATTTTACAACATTTTAGGAGAACAATTCGTTTGTTTGTTTTTTTTTAAGTAAGCACGTTTGTGCTCCATTGAATACAAAATATCATTGTTGCTCTGTTTCTCACAGGTTTTATTTGAGAGCTCTGTTCTGAGAGGGAGCGATGGTTTTGGGACGCAGCAGCACAAGAACACTCCTGCCTCGAGGGAGTGCTAAAGGGCGATGATGCTGGGTGATGCCTGTGGCACCCTATGGACAGCAGGTATCTTTCCTGGCATATTTTTGTTGCAGAGCATCAGTCTTGCGGTGGCCACAGCCAGAATAAAAAAGGGTGGCCTTTGGGATCCTTGGCAAAGATGTAAGGACACAACAAACTGGGACATACAGCTCAGCCTGCCTTCTTCCTCACGCTTACTATGGCCTGTAGCTCCATGTCTCAAATGCTTTTAAAATTAAATGCTTTCTAAAAACATATCCTTCCTTTTCTTTTTAAGCTAAAAGGCTGGAGGCCAGCCTTGGAAACATCATCACAGGGCTCCCAAAACCTTAACCGCAGCGCTACTGGGCATCACCCTCCCACCTGCCCCTGCTGCTGCCCAGCTCAATGGAGGAACTGGTTTTGGTTAAAAATTAATCCCGATAACCGCAGAGAAAACTTTCCAGCTGCCTTGGTCCCCTGCATGGGAGAACTGGTGCTTGCACCTTTGCAAGCAAAATGTCTTCCTCTGGATGCAGTGGACCCTCGCATCGCCCCGAGAGTTACTCTCACAGGAAGCACAAGGTCCAATCCATGCAGTTTTCCTGGCTCTTCCCTGTCCTCCTGCACGTTTGCCTGCAGAGGGGCTCCTTTGCTGGACCAGCAGTCGGGCATTTGCCCTCTGAAAACAAGAGGGAAGAAGCAATGGCACAGGCCCCCGTGTTGCCGCTCGTGCTCTGCCTCCTCAGACTTGCTGCACGAGCTAACTGGGTCACTTCCTTTCAGTAGCGAGGTTGTTTTTCTTCCCCCTCAAGTAAAACTGGCTTTTATGTAAATAATTTTTGGACCAGCTGCACTGAACTAATTATCTGGGTCATTCAAATTTCTGCTTCTGGAAGTAATTATGGCCTTTGGGAGTATGCTGTATAACACTGATCCCTGATTGGAGACAGAGAGTCTTCCTTATCTGCATGAACAGTGTAAAGCAAAGTTAGCAAATCTTCCTCACGTCCTCAGGGCTGCAGAGTGCTCCTCTCCCACAGCTCCCTTTCGGTCTAATAAACATCTCCCTTCTCCCCTTCCTCCATCTGCACATGCTAAGGACTCTTGTTGGGGATACACATCAGCAGGCTCTGCTCTGCCACCTGGGACAGTGCTCCAGCATCCTTGTCTAGTTGTTTTTTTTTTTCTTTCTTACCTGAAGCTTTAAAATCCATCAGCTCTTAACTAGGGCATCAGTGAAAAACAAGGAGTAAACTTTGTAGAGAGGAGCAGGCATATGTGAGACGATGAGCAATTGGGAAGACTGGGTCCACTGGCATGCATTGAGGAAGAAATGAATTCACACAGAGACACAGGTGCCCTTGGTTTTGTTTGCAAGATACTCTGAAGTGGCAAGCTCTGAGCTAAACCAAAGCTGTGTAACACCAGGGCAGGAGAGGACATGTGCCTAGAGACACAGTCAACATCAACCCACAGAATGAGCAGAAAGTGAATAAATGTTATCATCATCTGCCTCATTTTTATAATTATATTATTCATATAAAATATAAAATCAGTACTAGTACAGCACATTTGTGTTTCACTATATTTGTATGAGATAAAAATGAACACAGTACTTCAGGCTTTCTAAGCTCATCTTCAGTTCATACCTGCACCTCTCAGCAACCTCATCCTTTACATAGACACCTTCACCATCCTTTATTCTTTTTTTTTCCCCAACTAGTTTGTCCCTTTGTAATGAAATCCAGTACAAATAAAGCACAAGGCAGTAAAAGGGAGGAGGGCACCAAGCATGAGATCTGCTCCTATCCCAGCACTCAACTTCTTGTGTAGCTACAAAAGTTTTAAAACACTTGATGGTGTTGTAACAAAACTGAAATTACCACGTCAAATAAGGAAAGCCCCCATCTGATCCAAACTGGATCTATGTGATTTTATGATTCACGAGAAAGTGTTGAATTTTTTCTTTTTTTCAGCATGACTTAAACCAACTCCTCTCTTGCTTTCTCCTGATTTTTGGAACTGGCAAGAAGCCAAAACCTCATTTGCCTCATTGTGGAAAGCATCATTAGTCATCAACATGGTTAGATGGGGAATAGCTGGAAAGTTAGGTGCTCCAAAGATCAATATCAGACCTGATCTTACTTAACATTCCCAGTAATGATCTGAGAGTGTGTGTATACTTGATATTAATTGTATTCATTTATGCCACTAAGATTCAGAGGGGTTGTGCACCCCAGTGGGTAGAATGGGAGACTGAATGAATGGACAGAAAATTAATATCCTTTCAAATTGATCCAATTAAGGATGTTCATTTAAAAAAAAATACTAGTTAATAGAGCTGGGAAATGTAGCCCAAAGTGCAGATGTTAGCTAAAGAGAAATCCTCAGTAGTGGTGTTCGGAAAAATACTGGATACTAGGGAGCCACAAACTGGAAAGGATCCTGGAGTGCAATGCAAAGACAAATTGCATCTCACCTGTTTGAGCTGAACAGTTGCTACAAATAGCTTCAAAAAGTAAGACAAACTCCTGGGAAAAAGGCCCATCAAAGGCTTTTGCACCCAAAGTTCCTGACATGGGTACGAGCTCTGGAGGTGTCTGCAGGCTGCCAGATACCACCAGATAAGGCTGTTTTTTCTTCACTTACCTTTTGTGTGTGTTTCCTCAGTTCAGCTGCTGCTGGCCATCGTTGAGGATGCTATCATAAGACCTCTTTGGTTTAGTCCAATATGACTGCTGGTATTCCCCTGCAGACATTCCCATTTCCTGCAGCTGATGGTCCCTCCTCAACAGGCAATCAGTGAAATGATGCTCAGCTGGGCAGTCCAGCACAAGAGAGGAGCAGTGCTGGAGATGAGTAGAAGCAGGTGGGTGCAGTAATCTATGGCAAATAGCAGGCCAAATCACAGAAGAAAATTCCTGACTTTGGAAGTTGCTAGAGGAAACCCTCTCCCTCCACGTCCAGACCATTTCTGGAATAATGTGAAAGTGATATTTTGTTGGCAGTTGTACAAGAAAAGTATTTTCTGCTCTAGCAGGTAGCTGGCAAATGGGTCTCGTAGGTCTTCTCCATATTTAACCTCTCCACCAGTTGTCTTCTACCTTTGATCATGCTGGAAATCAATGAGCTCGCCTCATCAATGAGGAACAGTGCATATGAATTGAAGGCAGCTCTATGCAATTCTTTGAAGCTCCCAAATGTCAACTAAAACATCGTAAAAACTTTTCCGAGTATTTATGGGCTCATCATTTATAACGAGACTGGTACAGAGAGTCAAAGGCATAGATCATGATGTCTGCAAACAGACACGTCTGGAGCACTTACGTAAGGCTTGCAGTAGGGCAGGAGTCAATGTTTATTACAGATAGATAAATGAGAGCTGAGAACAGGGATCAATCTCCCAGTGAGCATGGGAGGAGTGCTCGCTCACCTTCTCTTAGTTTTCATGCCTCCAGGACTGCTTGAGCAGCTTCAAACAATCACCAGATGAGAGTTCTTTCCTCACTTTTGATTTTTTTAATTCTTAGTTCCTTCAAAATATCCTCCTCTTCCCTTCTCTGGCATTTAAACCAAACTGAAACCTCTCCATCTCAGAGGAGTTGCTCTGATTTTTCCCCTGAGCTCTGACTGAGAAGACAGAGAGGTGTCCTTAGCCTCAATCCTCATACCGTTTTTGCACTGAACCGTTTCATTTGGAGCTGTGATTTTCTTTTATGGCTGGGGTCTAACCAATGCCAGTACTACTGGGCTGCCCTTTGATGCTGATTGGCACATCTCAAACTTTGCACACCAGCCTGTCCTCCTGCGTTTGCCCCTTTCCTAAAAGCTAAGAGTGGGCTGTGCCCCAGAAAATGCAGGCAGCCCTGTCTGAATGGAAACCTTCTGCTAGGGCTAAATTCAGCAGAGGAAAGAGTGTGGGAGGGTTTGGACTCGCATTCTCTGATCAGTTTGGATAGCGATGTCTGCCATGCTCATGCCTGCCCTTCTGCCAGTGTTCCTGCCCTGAGACCATCAGCACCAGTCCCACCAGTGCTCTCACTGCCAGCTTGCTGTTTTAGCACCAGCTGCCCCTCCTCGGGAGTTTGCACTGACATGCTAGGGCTGAACCTGGGTGGCTGTAGGACTGGTACCTCCTTGCAGAGGTGGGGGGACAGCAGAGGTCTGGGACACCTTGCACCCCTGCAGCACCATCTGCTAAAGCCCTTCCATGACAGCCCTGCAGTACTCTTCTGTGGATGAATCATCCTGCCTTTTTCCACTGTAGACTCTGCACTGCATGTGCAAAACTTGCATTTTGCTTTGCCTGCAAGGCTGCATCCTCTCTGTGCCCTGAATCCCCTGTTCTGGCTGCTCCTGCTCTTCTGCAGCAGTTACCGGGGTCAGCTTCTAAATTGCAGGAGATCCCCAGATTGCTTAGAATGAGCAGTAGGTCTTTGTCATCATTAATCTTTCATAAATCTTAAGCCTAAAATAAATGGTGTGGCAGCTCTGAATGTCAGAAATCATGGGCTGTGGCAGTTCTGTTCACAGACATTGTATATGTGCATTTAGGAATGTGGTTGGCAAACCTTCTCTGCTATTTGTTCTGGCTGCACATTGTTTATACTTTTCTTCCTGTTTTTGAAAACAGAAATTATTGTCTCAATGGCTAGATAAAATATTTCTCTTACAAAAGAAAGCACTGGTTGAAGAGACTCACTTTCTTAATTTTTTTATTTTTTTTTTACAGCAAAAGGGAAGAAGAGAAATTTCTGGGACCTCTCACATTAATATTTTATGAACTACCTGCGAACAGGTTTGAAGAACAAATGGGCTGAAAATGGGAGATAATGTGGTGTGGTGGAGTAAATGCACCCTGGGAGTGAATTAGTTCAGGCTGTCTTCCTCCACCCATCCATTACAAACTGGGCAGGCCAGCTCTTAACAGCCGGAGTCTCTGGGGCCAGCGCTTGGTGTTATGGAAGCCGCCCACAAAACAAAGCAATTGGCTCCGTCACTGTCCCTCTGGAATTGGAGTAAATTTTGTGAGGAGGCTGAATCGTTAAGAAGTGAGCTGCAATTCCTCATGGAGTGAGACTCCTGGCAGGGGTGAGGGCTGGCCACAGGAGCAGGACCTCCATTGCAGCATGGGCACCCCCTTTCTCCAGGAGTGCTTGGGCAGAGCTATTGGGGCACACGGAAAGCCAGGGTGCATGCCACCTGAATTGCCAGCCCAGGAGGGGCAGGGAGGGGATATGAGGTACCAATGTCATTCCCTGGATCCGTTGCTAAATGAGGAATATAGGAGAGTTAAAAAATATAGAGGATATATAGAGTAAAAATACACAACACAATACACAGAGGACTGTGTTGTTCTCCTTGGGGGAAAATATGAGTTGGGGCTTAGGTCTGCATTGCAGTGCAGCCTTAGGGAATGAAATATGTGCGTTGCATCATTTTGCAATTTATAAAGAGAGAGAAAAAGAAGACACTAAACGTGATGTGCAAAGACTAAGGTGTCTTAAATGTTTTAAGGATTTTTTTTAAAATTGTGTTGTACAGTCTAATAACAGTTTCTAGTATGCAGGTTCTACCAGACATTGCCAAAAAAAAGTTGCAAAGTAGTTTCTGTTTTCCTCTTTTGCTGTTGAAGGGAACAGTTTTGTCCATTTCTTTCTCATTAAGCTGAAATGTTCCATCCGGTGTGTTTCATGTTTTGCAAAGTTCCTTCAGCTTTCCACCTTGGCATAGGAGGAGTCAATTAACCTCCCTATTAATTTATTTTGTCTGTAAAAATGCAGATGTTTTGTAAACCGGGTGACTGAGCCAAGCTCCAGGCATTCAATCGGTGGAAAAACAACTGTTGACTTCAAGATCAGGTTTATGAGTTTAACAGGTGTGTGGTGAGATGTGACTCAGTAATCTCTGAACTTGTTGAATGGAGGATGATCTGAGGAGGTGAAGAATTTCAGCGAGAACCCCTAATGAACACACACCTATTCACCCCCCACCCCCTTTAATTTCCAAGTAGCAATAAGAATGAGATTTAAAGTATTTATTGAATGGTGGAGGACGCCAGCCTTTGCCTCTGTGCCTTAGAGCAGTGCCTGGGGCAGACAGTAATTGTGCAGAAAGGCACCGATAGCATATCCTCTTATTGCTTCAGAAAGGTGCTTTTCCAATTTGCTTTGTTCACTGGTTGCTGTACCAGACTGAAGATTCGCAGCTATAAATACAGTGAGCTATATATAAATACATACACACACAGAGACTGTGACTCAGACACATCACCAGCACACTATAGCCCAAGTCAGTATAACTGAAAAAAAAAAAAGAAAAAAAAAGAGAAAAAAGGCAGTTCAATATTTGCAATAAATAGGGCCTGATCCCCAAGTCACTTTAGCAGGCTTCATTCATAGGAGTATTCAGACCTACTGAGAACAGAGTGGCTCATAGGCACGGAAATGGGAGCTAGACCTGTACACTGAACTGTATAGTCAGTGGGGTTTCCAGTTGCACGTTGTGTTGATATTGTCAAAAAAAGAAAAGGACTGAGATTGCAGAAATTGTATTCAAATTTTCAGACCTAAAAAGTTTTGCTATTTATTGATGGGGGTGGGATTTCCCAGCGTGCAGGGTGGTTGCGTTTGGACTATACACCCATTCAATCCATCTTCAGTCCTTGAACTGAGAGTGAGGAATTTGGGGAGGTTTCTTGAACCTTGAAGAATTCCAGAGAATTTGGAAATACTCACGGAACTGCCCAAAGGGAATTGGATCTGAGTCTCACCCACCACGCTGTTCTTGGATCTTGCACATGGGGTGACATGTCATGTTTCCCTTTTGTGACTTGCTTTAGGTCAATTCTTATAGTTAGAGGCTTGGTGTACGTATTTGTGATTATACATTATATGTGTAACATCAGCCTCCCCGTATATAATTAAAACCAATTTTTTTTACCAAAGCATATGACAATAAGTCTGTGTGAGAACAGCAACAAGAAATTTACATTAAGAGCTATTAATACATTCAAAATGAATCAATTTGACAATATGAATGCATTTTTGAAGCTGTGCTCCAGATCTTGCAGTTAAATCATCACGCAAAACACAGTGGAGCATCCACTATTTGACAATGTTTCTGAGACCAACAGTTTTATGATTTTCTATACAAACTCACTGTGATTTTTCTTTCAGAATGAGCAAACAGAGTTGCCAGTTTTGGCTCTCAAAAGGCTGTTTAGGAGAAGCAGAACTTATCATACTTTATGAACAACAAGAGGAAAGTCAATCAATAACACTTTCCTGCTCTCCAGCATGAGAGCCCTCAGACGTGTTGTTGATTGAAGTTACAAACAGATGCTTCTGAGGGCAAAAAATGTGGCTTTAAAGTGCAGCAAAGAGGTCCAAATTCTGCTCTCGGTTGTACCATGGTGTATGAGGGATGACTTCATTGACTATACATAGCATCGAGACATTAAGGTCGATAGATTTTCTCCTAGTTCTTCATAGTGCAGTGGGCTGCAAAACTTGGCTTCACCTCTCCATATTCTGAGTTATATCTGAATCTTTCAGCAACAACAATGAAAAAATATACCTTTATTGCTTGTATTGCTTGCCACAACTAGGTGGCAAATACCGAGAACAAAAAACCTGTGCTGTGATGGGGAACCACCCAGGAAAGAATCACAATGCCAGAGGAATTTTGGTACAACAGGCAGTGGGTGTATTTATGGGCCATTGGACTCATGGGTGAAAGTCATCGTCCAACCATGTCCTATCAAGGAGAGCAAGTGTGAGACCTTCACTGGGTTTGAACTTGGACTCTGGAACCAGCCACAGCAATGAGGAAGTGAATAATCTATCAATAGTGTAACTTCACGTCAGACTGGAATAAGTGAGACTCTGTGGCTTGATAGATATATTAGAGAAGGTGAATCTTTTTCTATTTTTTCCCACTTTTTTCTCTCTTGACAAATGCGTGGCGAGAGAGAATCCATGTTGCTTAGCAACTCCTTAGGATGCAGAAAGAAATCAGTCAATACAATTCTGAATTAAAGCTGCAATGACCCACAGAAATTTTTCTGGAGAAAACCCAGAATAGCTGTATATCCTCTGTTCTTTTCCTGAAGTCACGTTCTCTCATGAGTCAAACTCTTTAAAATGAAAAAACATGGAAATAGGTCTTCCTGATGTGGAAGAAGGGGCTAATTTATTGCAGGAGTCTGAAAAGCAGGAACGCATTTTGAATTCTAGCAACGCTGATTATTTCAGTTAAAGTTCAGCGTGAATTTAGCCATTTTGGCACAGAAATCATCTGTGAGCCAGTCATGGCTTCAGTCATAAGACATGCTAGATTAATTCCTCTGCTTGTTCCCATTTTCACTGATTTCATTGGTATTGCATCCATAGCAGCTGCAGC
Source organism: Pterocles orientalis (assembly GCA_011057875.1). Lineage (NCBI taxonomy): Eukaryota > Metazoa > Chordata > Aves > Pterocliformes > Pteroclidae > Pterocles > Pterocles orientalis. The sequence continues at coordinate 73,974 of WKFP01013666.1, forward strand.
AACTGGCATCGCACCAATCCCCACCACAGACATTGTTTGCTTGCCCATCAGCGTGCGCATCAAGCCCTCGGCAGAGCATTTGCATCAAATACTCAACAGCTGAGCTCGAGCGAGGCACTCTTAGTCCTAGCCCCGGTGAGCACACAAGTCGCAGTGTCCCGTTTTTGGTGCTGGATGGGTGATGGAGCTTGTTAAAAATGTGTTTATTCACCAAACACAGCAGGTATCTGCAAAAATCAACAAGAGGGTCAGGATTTGTGAACACTCCCATCAATGCCAACTGGCTTCAAAACCAGTGATAAACGTGGCTTCCTACAAGTCCAAGAGATTAATTCCTTCACAGTTGTATTTATATACCCATTTATTCGTTTTTCCTGTTTGACCAGAACTCATCTTTAGTAACACAAGATTTGGTCAAAGTGGTAAAATAACAGAAAAACGAGTATGTGAGGAAACTGGTGTTGTTTTCTTTACAGCAACAAATTGCAAACTGTTAAACTGATAAATGGTAGATTACAGAACACCATGCAAAATAGTTTGTGCTCTTTTATAGTACATCTGTCATGTTTACATCACACGTAGAGTTGTGATATATGGAGAGATATTTACCCTCAGTTCTTGAGATAGATCCATGAGGAACAGAATCCCTTGCAATACCAGGAAAGATCCCAGCTGAAAAAATTGAGTTGAGCTGAGGAAGGTGCTGGCAGTTGGGGGAAAATCATGCCAGCTTCCCTATCTGTGCTTCCTCACCTTTCCCTTCCCAGTTTGGGCAGGAGGGGTAATGGAAGCACCTCAAGATTTGGCCAATGGAAAAGGCATAGCTCGTTAAGAGCCTAATCACCCTCCTCTAGCGGCTATTAAAATCAATATATTTATTTGCTGGGAAGGGTGCTAAAGATGTCGTGAGATGTCTATGAAATGTGTCCTGGAAAAATGACGTTGTGGTGACACGAGGAGAAAGAGCCCGAGCTGGTTCAGACACATCCTAAACCCTCGCTGCTGTTAGATGTCGGGATTTCTGCACCAGGGAAGAGGGAATGCGAAGGATGTCAGCAAGAAGAATGATGAAAATATCTCACAGCCCAGTGACAAGGAGCCCGTGGCACATCAAACAGCAAAGGAGGACTATGCAGATAGCAGCTGGCTGGCAGGGGAGCCGTCTCCTCTGGTTGGAGTCTGTTTCCAAGGAACGTGGACTGACTCTTTGCTTACTGACCTTGAAAATGGAAATAATTCCAGAGGCAGCCTTCTCCCGTTTGCAGTTTAAACACATTTGTTTCTATCAAGTGAATTTGAATGCAAGTTGTTGTGATATCACAGGGAAAGGATCATTCCTCATGTATCAGTGTGTCTGTTTTGGCATAAGTGACAGAGCCACTTTAAAAAAATTTTTTAATGTGTGACTTTGCCTTGCATAAAATATGATGAAAGCAGCTGAGGACAGAGCTGAGATTGCGTAGAACTAGGGGAGGGAGCAACCTCTGGGTGAATGTAACCCAGTGTCCAACGGCTGGGGATGATGCATTCCATGAGGATTCAGTTCCAGGATAATAAGAAGACATCCTTGCTTGGCGCTCTGCCCACACACATAAACAGACGTGGTGCAAATGTGAGTATCCGTCTCCCAACACAAGCGTCTTCAACCTTCCTGCCCCCTTACTAATGAACCTTATGAAAGCAAGCTCTTCCCAAAATAAATCACTGTTTTCCCAATCCGTCAACTTTCTGTTGCAAAGTCAACAAAGTCCTGCAGGAATTCTTGGAAAATCTTCAGAGATGTGGAAAAAAAAGCCAGTAGTTTTTTTGTCTACCATGGCATGCTTTC
>WKFP01013666.1:75821-112311 GCA_011057875.1 Pterocles orientalis
CTTGAGTTCCACATTCCCCACCAGCCCTTCCTTGTTGTTGAGAACAAGGTCCAGCATAGCCCCTCTCCTGGTTGGCTCCTCTATCACTTGGAGAAGGAAGTTGTCATCAACACATTCCAGGAACTTCCTGGGCTGCCTGTGCTGGGCTGTGTTGTTCTTCCAACAGATATCAGGATGGTTGAAATCCCCCATGAGGACCAGGGCTTGTGAGCGTGAGGCTGCTCCTATCTGTCTATAGAGGGCCTCATCCACTTGCTCTTCCTGGTCAGGTGGCCTGTAGCAGACCCCCACTGCAATGTCCCCTATCCCAGCCCTCCCTTTGATCCTGACCCACAGGCTCTCTGTTGGCTCCTCATCTGCCCCCAGGTGGAGCTCCCCGCACTCCAGCTGGTCTGTGACATAGAGGGCAACACCCCCTCCTCGTCTCCCCTGCCTGTCCTTCCTAAAGAGCCTGTGTCCCTGCATTCCAACACTCCAGTCGTACGATCCATCCCACCATGTCTCTGTAATGCCAGTAAGATCATACCCCCGCAGGCGTACACACATCTCCAGCTCCTCTTGTTTATTCCCCATACTACGTGTGTTTGTATAGAAGCACTCAAGGTGGGCTCCCAGAGAGGCTGGACCTCCTGTGTGCTGCCCTCCAGCCACCCTCATGCCAGCCTGTGAACCTTTTCCAGGCTCTGGGCACTTATTGCTGGCTTTTCTGTCATTGGAGTGGTAAGAGTGGGATGGATTAAGACTCCCCTCCCCCAGCAATATTAGTTTAAAGATGGATCCCATCAGCCCCCAGTAGATCAGGCTTCTGGAAGCAAGCCCCATGGTCTAAGTAGCCAAACCCCTGGTTGTGGCACCACTCCTGCAACCATTTGTTGATGTGCCAGATTCTATCTGCCCTTTCATACCTTTTACCTTCAACTGCAAGGACTGAAGAGAAAATCAGCTGTGCAGAATTAATTTCCACCAATGTGCTTCTGTTATTATGGGTGGGTGGATTCGGGAGGAAGGAAGAAAAGAAAGCAAAATTCTTTGGTTTATTCTTGGATCTCACACCCCTGAATCTTTATTTGTTTATTTTGTACCTGCTCACTTGTGCATTGTTTGTCCTCTGTATGTTTCGTGGCTCTAAGCCCTCGCTGCTGTTGGAGGGGCAGTTTTGCTTTACTGTCTCCTGCTCTTCCTCCTCACCCTGCCTATCCCTTCTGCGAGCTGCATGAGCTCCTCCATCCCCCCAGTCCCAGGATCACTGGACCTTTCGCCAAACCAAACCAGACCTCTTACTTGGCAGAAACCTTCATTTTCCAGGTTAGTGAATGGAACTGGCGCAGAGCTGGTCCAGACAGGCAAGGCAGAGAGAGAGAGGAGATGCTTGCAACAAGGAAGGGGGAAGCACTGGAGGACACAGACTTTTCTTCCTTGATTTTAGTGTCCTTTTATATTTGCTCCAACTCTTGTGTGCAATTTAACTGCCAGCTGATATCTTGGCACATTGTTGTTTTCCATCCTCTCAGGAGGCACCTCCATTTCAAACATCACCCCTCCAGCCTGGAATAAAGCTTCAGCTCCCATCTACTTCTAGCTGCTGCAAAGCTGGCCTCCAACTGAACTCCGACAGAGCGTATCTGTCCAGTGCTGCGGTCACATTTACAGTCATTCCTTCTGCCCCCTGGCAAAACAAGGACGTGGCAACAACAGGTTTCCCTTCTTACTCTGGAGCCAGGCCCAGATATCGCAGGTGCTCTCTCTGGCTGCCTGGTCCTTCAGCTCAAAGCTGATGCTGGCATCCGTTTGGTCCTGGGAAAACACAGATGGCATCAGAGATGCTGGCACTCAGCAGCCTGCTGGGGAGCATCGTTGTGCTGACCATGCCCAGGAAACTGGTTCCTTACAAGTATGGAACAGGAGAGCCGCCCTTCTCCTGCCATCACTGCCCGCAGATGCCAGGGACACCGGGGACAGGAGAGGTGGCACAGAGTGGTGTCTTGTTGAGGGGACAAGTGTCTATCCTCCACCCCACGGACCTCTTCTGCCTTTGGGTGCTGGGGGCTGTCCACGCCAGTGGCCACCAGCCAAAGACATGTTTGCAGGCTCACTGCCACTTGATGTGTTCTCCTTCCTCTGCTGCTCTCTTTCCTCCAACTTTCTGAAGTGGGAACATTATTTGAAAAATGGAAGAGGCAGAAGGAGCCCACACAGCCCCGGGAAGGTGGTGTCGGGCAGAACAAAATCAAGGAAACTGGAGCACACCTGTTCCTCTTCTCCCTCTGTGCTTTGCCTGGTCTCTGTAACACAGTGGACATTTTCCCGGCTCCTCAGCAGGGCTGACAGCGTGTTGTCAGGATGGGGCTGTATCCTAAATAGAAACTCTGCAGGTCCGGAAAGTTCCCTTCCTCTAATTGGAACCAACCCGCCGAGGTGAAGAAAAGCTGCAAAATTGTTTTAAGCTCGGAGCAATTATACCAACCCTTACGGTGCCAGTGACACTAAGAGGATTTGTACTGGATTATACCCAACGTTAACATGATCTAATGCCGCATGAATATCGCAGCCCGCAGCAGGGCTGGCTCTCGGAGCCGGGTGCCTTGTTCTTCAAAGCCATCCGGGGCTTGGGGAGGCAGGGGAACGACGCTGCATAGGGAGGGTTGCAGTGCAATGTCATGTCTCATTTAAACATCACAAACAGGCAGCGTTAAAGGAGCAGCGGAAGGCAAAATGGGTTTTGCCAACAGAAGTTCTACGGGGACTTAAACTCCAGGTGTGGCTGAAGGTCACAGAGTGTGGATTGTGCTTGGGAACTACCCGAGTTTTGCCTTGGAGCCGCCAGGGAGCACCTGATCAAATGGATGCAAGAAGTTTTTCTCAGCCTCGACTTAATGCATGATGGAGAGAATTAATAGGGGGGAAAATGGCTTTCTATCCCAAATGGAAAGCCCCTCCTTTCTATTGAGCGCTGCGTCAGAAGTGAGGAAGGAGGCCAAGAGGGCTCAATGGCATTGCTATACATACTGCTTTTGAATTCGGCCCTGGCAGGAGGCTAGGGTGGCCGTGCTTCTCACTAGTAGCATAATTTTGCTGATGAATGGAAGAATTTCATATCAGGTCCTTAGGAGATTTTATACCTCTCACATGTTATATTTATCTTGCAGAGATATGTCAAATAGAAGTATACCCGTGCAATGTTGAACTGTAATCCATCCCATTGAAATCCATCCAGGGAATAAGTTCAAACCCCAAAGTAGGATATGACAAATATCAGACAACGAACAGCAAGGCATGTGGCTCACATTGTCTGTTGCCCCCCGCATTCTCCTCGAGCCCACCTCACTACAAGCCCCATACACCAGATCAGTCCCAGTTAAACACTCTTCTGAAAGGTTAGGCACAGCCTTGTTAGGCTAAAGTGTCCAAAACCAATGAGCTGGAGGAAGAACCCACAGGAAGACAAACCACCTTAAAAAGGAATGTATTACAGAGAAGCAGAAGTGGCATGTATCAGAAGGAAGGTTGAAAATTTGGGTCAGTTGTGAAGGATAACAGAGTGTTTTTTAAAATGTGAACCGAGATCACCCATGATTGGGTGCTTCTAGGAGTAAATATTGTGGGTGACACTGTGGCATCATGAGAGCCAGTGATATTTTAAGCGTATTTCAAAAGGAGATCATGCAGCTAGCAGAAGAATAAAGTTATATTACATAGACAAGATTAACAAAGAGTTGTAGGTGATTCTACACTTCTCACAACTTTAGAAAAAAAAAAAACCAAAAAACCCCAACAGTCTGAAATATTGTGGCCAAAAGAGCCAAACGACTCGCACTGACTCCCAGAAGTCTTGTGGTGGTTGCAGGCTGTGTGCTCCATGCTTTCACTCCTCTCTGCCGTTAGCATCCCAGGTAGAATTTCATCTTCTGCAGTGCAGAAGGAAAACTGGGCAATGAAATCCGTTGGAAGACATGCCACCAGCCCCTCAACATTGGGATGAATTTGACCCCCTGTGAAGTTTCTCAGAACTGGTGCTAATATCCTGGGCTTGCAGTGCTTAGGCAGCAATTATCACCTATAAACTAGGTGTTAATGTAGATTTTCAGTTCAGAGCCAGCTGCCCAGCTGGGAGAAACGGGTGTCCCTCTGTGGGCTCCACTGCAGCTAGACTGGTTCATGCTAGGTGAAAATGCTCCCCAGAATTTTTAAAGACTCCAATTAATCTTAAAATCAAAATAAAGAGAAGAAAGAGTGTGCATTGATCCCTTCACGTTAACAGGAAATTTAAATTTGGAGATGTCTGAAGTGCCGCCTGACAGATGATGGAGCTGCAAGAGAGGCCAGCAGCACGCAGCATCACATGCCGGTCATTTTATAATGATTGCAAGGGAAGTACTTCTTGAAAGGAACTAACAGAAAATGATGGTGACCTGGCAGAATATAGCAGCTAGTTTTCAGCCGATGCCCTTCCATCTTGGCAGGAGACTGTTTTCGTTCGTTCTGTAAAATACTCAGATTGGTATGATACAGCTCTTTAAAATGGGGTCTTAAAGAGAACATCTAAGGGGAAAAAACACCCCAATTTGTGATTTTAAAGTGTCAGGGACTTTTTTGTACAGGTAGAGGCAGCTGCCAGGTCAAAGTGCTACCTTCCTGTAACTATAGCATGCCTTTCTCCAGCATACATTTCCCCAGTAACACACCAGCTGCAAGCTGAACCTCAGAGCAGAGAATCAATAAAGTCAAGGCAATTTCCTTAACGTGCCATCTGTAAGAGATTATGGAAGTGAGGCGGGAGAAGGGTTTTCCTTAGTGGCTAATGCTTTACTAAAGTTCAAATGAGGCAATATATAGTAAAATAAATTCAATCTATATTTTCTCTTCTTTCAGTTTTAGTGGGGACTCAGTTAAATGGAACTGTGTTGATTCCACCCCGTTCAATACGCCTTCGCTTTCTGATAATCAAGGTCACTTTTACCTTCATGGAAAAAGAAGCCTAATATATAAAATACTCACCCAGACTGAACAAACACATTCACATTTTTTTCAAAATCCAGGTAGATGACCAGTATATTATGTAATTAATTTCATGGCATACTGCTGAATGTTTTTTTATAGATAGTGTTTAACCTTGCCAATTTTGCTCTGAGATAATCTCTCCTTTGAGGATAAAATCTCACATTTAATGTTAGAAGAAAAAAAGAACCCCCCCACCTGCCAAAATCTGCAGAACACAACAAATGACGGGGAAGTTAGCCAGCAAGATAACGATGAGAGCAGTTTTCACTGCTGACTCTGTGATTAGCTGGTAGTTGTTATAATATTAATCAGAAATACAGTGATAACTGCTTAGACTATGTTTTGATACAGCCAGTGAGCCATGACAAAATGCTTAGACATCTTACAACAATGTGTTTCTGCCCTGACTAATGCAAGTGGCAAATAGATTAATTAAAAAATCCCTGATATTTAGCACTGGAGCTATTCTCTGGGAGCATGAGCTTTGCTTGTGGCTCTCTGGAGTTTATGATCAGGAATATTAATAGTGCTGGTGTCTCGTGGAAAGGATGCAAATCCTGGAAGACACCTCCGAAACACCCCAGGGAAGGACATCAATGGCCAAAGTCTGCAGGGTCAACGCGGTGCCCATCAGGGCTGTGTCGCAATGCTCCCCTGGAGACCGCCTTTGAGAGACGAACAGTGCAGAAGGTCAATGCAAAGTGAAATCTTACCTGCAGGGAGGAAAAAAAAATATGTATAAACCCAGGTTCATCCTATCATGCTGCAGACAGGCAGCTGAGGTGGCTGAGTTTGGAGTGCTGACAGCCCCTGCTTCCCATTACAGCCAAGACAGAGAAACAGGCACCTCCCGAGGGCAGCTCAGCCCACCTACGGTGTGAATCACCCTGGGGAGAGCCCGGGTGTCACCCCAGCTGCTGGAAACTCAGCGCCATGAGATGAATCCTGGCCGTGATGCATGAGGATGGGACAAACTGGCTCTGGCTGGGAGCCTCCAGCCGGGAGAGAACCACGGGGACAAATTGTCCTTAGATGGCAGAAGCTATATGCAGAAACTAATGTGGGGACTTTGCACTTTTTTTTATTAATTTAAGCTTCCCTGTTATTGAAACTCTATCTCAAACACATCCTGCAGTAGCAACTAACTTTCAAAAATACATGGCAAATTAAAGCCCCCAAAAGACAAGACTTGTCTTAAGACATCACTTTAAAGCATCCATAAGATCTGTGGCAAAATTTTGTTGCCTATGGAAGACGAATGTTTTTTAGAAAATCTATCACTGCTTTTTTATTCTAATCTGTTTGACATAGGTTTCATTGCACAAAAAGATTTTAAGAGCACTTACATCTTCAAAGTATGCTTCATTCTGCCACTGCACAAATCAGAAGCGTGGGCTATTTTCCTTAAGTTTACCAACCCAAACAGCAAAGACCCGAGTCCCTCTGGAACTACTCACACAGAGTAAATAATTAGACCTGGATCTGATTAAGGCACTTAACAGCAGGCTTATTTTTACCTCCATGAGTGCAGCCATTGAATTCAAAGGGATTGTTGGGATGTTTGAGTGCGTGTTTAAGTGCATTGCTGATGGGAGCGTCTTAATACTTAAACTGTGCCATTGATTTTTCTGGGGCCTCTCCATGCAGGGCGATGTTGGGGGGCCAAGGGCAGCAGTGTTATTTTTTACCCCCCAGACACCCGGATCCTCTCCAGAGCCACAGAGGTTGTGGTTTGGTTTTGGTGCATTTGGGTTTTTGTTGGGAGTTTTTTCCTTTCTCATTTAGGTTAATCTGTATCCTTTTTTGCTCCAGGAAAATACTACCTCAGTCCCACGAAATGGCAAATACTCATCCTACCCCCCATAAACTGCCTGGAAACCATGACCAGCGAACAAGCAGCAAATAAACTGCCCAGCCCTGCAATTCTTCACTCTTCTGCCTAATTTCCAAAGGAGGCTAATTAAGGCCAGCAGCAGACTCCTCACCCAGCAAAGATTACTTGTCACCTTCATACTTTTACCAACAGCTGACACACGGTTTCCTCCTCTTCCCCCTGCCCAAGTTTACATAGGGCTGAAGTGGTGGGTAGGACTTTTGCTCTTCCTCACTTCTGGGCTGGGTTTTATCTCACGTGGGAAAGAACTGGTGCTGTTGGGCTCCAGGACCTGATCTCACCAAGAGGAGCTTGTCTCTCCTCTGAGCAGACCCAGACGTCCTACCAGAAAATCAGACTGGTGACGTGGAGCTCTTTCCTTAAAGGTGAACCCCAATGCTTCTCTGCCATGTGTGAAAACAAAGTCTGCTTCTAGGAACCACATGCTTTGCAGGGTGCATATTCAATTCAGCGGCACTGTTATCATCCTTGGGAATGCGATGAGCTGTGTGAGAAAGAGATTTACAGGCACAAATTTTTTCAGAGCTGCAGTAGCTCATAATTATTGAGCTTCCCCATTCAGGGCAATGCGAGAGGCCACCGAAGTCTGATGCAATTTAAAGCACTCCATAGATCATGCTGGACATCCCCTAATATGTATCATTACAGCCTTACCGAGCCAGATAGATGTTCGCTGGGGAGGAGGACAAGGCGTACCCCATTCCATATGCCCTGTCCTCTTTCACGGCACCGTGTGACAAGGTTCCCCTGTGTTTCTTAACACGCTTTTGAGCTAGCACAGGCAATCCAAGCAAAACAACAGGGACCAAAACCCAACCCAACATGGACCCCAAAGAGGATGCACTCTGTTGCTCTTTCTACAGAACTTTTCTTCTGCTCCTTCTGTTTCTGGGGTCTTGGGTTTAAATGTGATGAGAACTTTTTAAGGATTTTTGAGCCCTCATTATAAAACCATTTTTCAGTCTCTGGCTTACACAAGATGCATTTGCTGTGATCAGCTTCAGGTATTTCTGGGCAAGTCAGAGTTTCTCCTAGCTGTATAAATAAATATTTTTTGCAGTACACCCATGACTGATCATCATCTCCATTTGTATATTTATTACTGTGGCAGTTACAGAGCTTGCACAAAGAGATACATTTTTTAATGATGTTTACACTTATTTCAGCAATCACAGTTATATATAGCTACATATTTGAAAGCCCCAAATAAACAGGTTACAGCTCACGTAAGAAGTAAAATGAAATGAAAATATAAACTAAAATCAAATGCATCACCTGAAGACTCAGCCCTTAACAAATACCTGGGATGTTTTGTATGTCTGATAGGTAAGTATACATTTAAAGGCATTTTGTATTTGAGTATAGATGTATAAAATGAACATAAATATGTGTGCATCTATTGGATATAATAATATATAATGCAACCTACTATACACACCTGTCTATATGCACATGTGCAAGCACAGGCAGGTACCCATGCATGCAGTACAGCACGGTACAGCACGGCACAGCGCGGTACCAGGCTGTGGATGCCACTCCTTGCAGAGCTTCCCGCCCCACTCCCTTCCCTCTTCCCCTGCCAGCGGTTGCAGCCAGCAGCTCCCTTCCTGAGCCGAAAGGAAAGATATTTTTGTAGCTGTACTTCGCTGGACGTGCTACAAATGTTCCCAGGGATGGAAAGCATTTTCCTCGGCTGCTCTCTGCTAATCTGAAGGGGTGTTTCAGGTGTTACCCCTCAATGCCAGGGACCCCGTGCAGGCAGTGGTGGAGACTGTTGCTTTTTCCATGCCCGGCAGCTCCACCACTATCCTGGGCTGTGGTGCCCGTGCTTGGTGGGAAAACATTACTGCTGATGCTGATGGTGGCTCTGAAAAGCCAAGCCCAGCGGAGAGCCATCGAGTGGCATGGAAATATAATGCACAAGAGGGATTGCATGTTCTAGACCTAATTCCCTTCACCTTATTCAAGCGAGAAGACCCATTAAAATGAAAAGACTGGGCTGTGCGTGCACATGCATTTTCCTTTTTTGATCAACTGCCTCCTTGCCGATGCACCTCGCAGAGTGTTTGAAATCCCCGTGAACGTTAGATGTCCATGATAAAAGGCGGTGCCCTGGTTTGGCCCATGGCCATTTTCCATGTTTATTTGCTTATTTATTTCCATTAAGTGCAACACACCGGTTGATGCGCAACACCCCGTGTGTGCCGCAATACTGCTCCGGGTTGCCTTGGCAACGGGTGGAAAAGGGTTTTGAAGAGCTGGAGAGGCCCATGCTAATGAAAACAAGCATTCAGGGGGCCTCTCCTCCAGGTGGGCGAGAAGAGGCTCCCCACTGGGCTCCCTCGCCCAACCTACCTTTCAAATAGTCCAGTGCTTTAAACAAAAACTACAAAAAACAACAACAAGAAGGCCCACCACCCAGCCCCCTCCGCCTTTTTTTTTTTTTCATGCTAAAACGCAACTAATGATTAAAAGTTCTGAGATGGTTCTTTGAAGCCTTTCATTAATAGGTTTCCTTTATGAATCTAAATTAGACGGTCAACGCGTTTTCCTTCAAAAAAAAAAAAAAAAGAAGAAAAGAAAAGCAAGAGGACTATTATGGAAATGTTTGTTGTTGTTGCTGCTGCTGCTGCTGGCTTTTAGATGTTTGATCTCTCACATGTGCAGCTGTGCCAGATGGCACTGCCTGCAAGATGGGAGATGATAATCTTTGCATGTCATCTTCACCAGGTTGGTGTGAAACCAACCCAGATCACGCAAGGCTGGGGACAAAATCCCGACAGACGATGGCATCGCTTCCAATGTTGGGCAAAATATATCTGTAGGATTTTTGGTAGGACTCTTCAATGCTTGTTGGTGACTCAGTGCCAGGAACTGACTCATGTTGAAACAGCATCACAGTGAGACAAAGAGACCGTGTGATATGCCACCAGGCTTTGGGGCCGATCATACCCTCGTGGAAGAAGTGTTTGACTCTGCCCTGAACCATGGTGAAGCTTATCACTGCAAGCAGTGACGTACTGGTCAGTCTGTTAATCTGAGCAAAGGGGAGTGAAGCTGGAAATGTTTATAAGTGATTTCCCTCTGCCGAGGAAGGAGATAAGAATAACTATGACAACACTGCTAAAGCATTTGTTGAATGTTTTGTTCTAAAATGAAGCATACAAGAAAAGAAGGCAGTGCCTGAATGGGGGGTGGTGGGGGGTCTAGAGAAAACTGTTCCTTGTAGATGCCTCCCCAGGAAAGGCAACACTGCAGCTGAAATTTCTGCTAAATGAAGCTAAATGAACTCTTTGGATTGCCGATCTGCAGCAGCACTCCTCTCTGGGGGGGGAGGACATTCAAAACTCTGGAAAATGTGGCTCTTTCAGGGACACAAGAACCTGAGGATCCCCAAAACTTGGATTTACATTTGGGGATTACACGCAACTGTGATTTCAGTGGTGTTAAATTAGAACCCATGAAAAACTGCCTCTGGATTGGGACATTTCTGGAAATTTTTATCATCCTCGTCTGAGCGGGCTCTGAAATAGGTCGAGAAACAAATCCATTGACCCAGGTGGGGTGCCTGCAGGAAACCTGGGAAGGTTGACTGCAGCGATAGCAATGACACCCGCAGTGTGTCATACACTTCACTTTGCAGGTGCCACCGTTACGTCTCTGCAAACCTCTTGTGTCCTCAGTGCGATCCCAGGACCTGAGGTCCTGTGTTCTACACTAGCACGAGGGTTTGCACAGCTCCAGCTGAGTATGCAGCCCTCTGCCCGGCTGGGAAATGCCACCACAAGCTGCCGCTGCTCTTGTTGAGAGGGTGTGCAGCAGAGCTGACCCATCCACTGCCCTGCCAAATAAATCTGTGCTAGCCCCCAAATCGTTCCTGGTTTGGCTGATGCATTAGGGCTGCCCCACAGGAATAACCCCACGCCATGGGTGTAGGGGAGCAGCCAAGATCTGGGTTTGCTTTTCTGGGGATATGGCAAAGACACCTAATTGCACCCGCAGTGTATTTCAGCTCAGAGCTATCTAATGCTTGTGTTACAGAATCTGAAGCATGGTTTGCTCCTTGTGGCCCCTCAGATCTGCGATACAGCCCTGCCAATGTAAACACAGAGACTTCGCTATGCGAGGAAATGGCTAGCTCAGCAAAAACGGTGGCCTGTTGTTGTGTTTGCAATGAAGAAGCAGAAAAACATCCACTGCCCACAGAAATGCTGCTCCATTTTGTTCCGGAAAGTGGCAATTTAGAATTAGAGGCAGCTGAATTACAGGGGCAAGATGGGAAGGATTTGTTTTATGTGGGAGCCGCTATATATACATAACTTTGCTGTAAGATTTCTATATTGATCAGGGTAACCTGCTCAGGTCACCTTGCTCTAACCAGCTATGGGGATAATCTGACAGTCTGGCAGCATACTCATTTTATCTGCAGTGCTCTGCGCAAGCACTCATAAACCATCCCCTGCTAGAAAGCAGCCATTCTACTGCCCTTCGTCATCGCCGTAGGCTATGTCCCTAGATTGCACTGGCATGTGAAACACAGAGAAAGGACGCAAAGTCCTGGCTATGTCTCGTTTGTACTCACCATGGAAATGATCTGGAACTCTAGTCTTCACTGTTTGGGTTTGGGTGGGGTTTTTTTTTGTGGAAAACACCACAGACTTATTGGCATGCAGCTTCGCCAGTGAGAAAATCCTCGGCGTCTACTTCATGATCTATAAATGGCAAGCTATTTGATTTGTTTCACCTGCAATGTGTTTCATCTAGGTGGCTTAACACTTGTTATTGTGTGTACAATAGGACTGGACAGGAGCCCCGTGTGATATTAATGTCGGGAAGTTTGCGGGAAACATACTGGGTCAGATACATCCCTGCACAAAGACACGTAAATGGGCAGCAATAGTCCTGGAACTGAGGGAGACATATCGTCTTCTAATGTCAGGATGTTTAGGAAGGGCACAATGAGTATCTGTGTGGGTGTATATGTAAGATCCTTCTCAGGTCTTGCCTCTTCCTCGCAGCTGCCAGAAACTCACTTGAACTCTTTGGGCAGTGATATCAGCATCATCCTGCCCAAGGTTTACAAACTCGTGGATGAGACATTTCCCCAAATCAAGGCACGGAAAGTTCGTTTCCCCTCGGTGCTAAAGGAATGCCATGTCCAGGTTTGAGCACTGGGCCCCAAGAAAGTTGTGAAAAAAATTTCAGAGAAAGGACAGTCTTAATCAGTGAATGTCTTGAAATTATGAGTTGTGAGGAAAAGCTGGGAAGAACACTGTACTTCACTGCTGTAGCAGAGAGAAGGAGAAATGGGTTTAAATTGCAGCAAGGACAGTTTAGGCTGAATATTAGACAGCATTTTGTAATAGCAGGGCTGTGGTAAGTGCTGGAGTAGATTGACCGGGCAGGTGGTGCAGTGCTCAGCCTGGAAGGTGCTTATGAGCAGCTTGGACAAGCATGCGTGGGAAATGGCACCTGTGTAGCCAACCCTTCCTTGGAGGAGCCAAACTGACTACAAATGAAGTTGACTATCCGACTGGGAAGGAGCTGAGTGATGCAATAGACAGGCTGGGATTTCAGCATTTCAGCAAGAAGCCAGCTCCCAAAGGGCGAACCTGGGTTCTGGGCATCCGTCGCATCCATCCCCGCTGACCTGGGCTCAGAGCCTCAGCAGGTCCTGCAGGCGAAGTCTGTGCCAGCAGAAAGCCAGCCCAGTTGGTGGGATACACCCCTTCCTCCTGAGGGAGGGCTCGGGTACTGGACTTTTCCTGTCTGCTATTTCCTGTGGTGCATCACAGGTTCTTCTGCAGGCTAATTGCGTGCAATAGCTTGTGCTGTGGAATGCAAGGCTCACTGTTCAGGGAAGATATCTTCATTTAAACTAATAATGTGGAGCCTCGGCGTGAGCTGACATTCACTGTTAATTACTGTTGGCAAATTCCCCCTGCACTGAAGCAGGTCTAACCTGCTCGGCACCACGGGAGTCAGCAAGAGGGTAAGAGAACTCGTTGGGATGCCATTTGGTGAATCCACCAAGGGACTGCTCTGCTGGGAGTCACCCCGGGTGGCCTGAGATGGTCTGGAGAGCCTTTCTCCTTCCTCCTCATCCTCTCATCCCTCAGGCAAGGGGAGAAGGAGTGACTCAGACAAAGGATGGCAACCACTTCTGCACCCTCCCCTGACCCCCGCCTCCTTCAGAGGAGCCTTCCCACGTGAGCTCTGCTGTCACCAGGGAATATGGGACATTGTATTTCTGGGACAGGACAGGTATGAAAAACCCGTAGGGATAAACTCTGCTAAATTCATTCCGATTGTTTCCCATCCCCAGGCGAACACTGAGAGAGGTGATGGATGAGAAAAGCAGAGTGACCCATGGTGTTCTACACTTCTTCTGAGTCGTCCGGTCATGCAGCCTAGGTTTAAATTTTCTCCTCGCCACCCCGCAGTGTGGAGCTAAACTTAGCTCGCAGCCACAGCACATCTCAGGTAGGCCACCGCGGCACTTAATTCAAAAGAAAGGCTGTTTCCTGTACAGGCTGGTGCTCAAAATATTGTCAGGCAGAGATGAAATAAATTACTCGTTAATTCCTGGTCACCATATTATAAGGAAATTACGATGGCACCAGGAAGATTCTGAAAGAATTAAGAAGGTTAATTTGAAAACTAAAACATGAAGCTTGTGAGGGTAAAAAGAACTGGTTATATATGGACCAGAATATTAAAAACAAAAAAAAAAAAAAAAAAAAAGAGAGAGAGAGAGAAATGGGTTTTCGTTTTCTTAAAAGAATACTAATTGAAGTATGTAAAAATCCTAATGGCTAATTTCAGATGTGGTTCATACTTTCATTCCATTGCAGATAAGCACAAATGGAAATAAAGTAAAAAGCAATTGAGGGCAGTGTCAAGAAGCACTTCCTTGCACACGCAGTAATTGGAGAGCGAGGTGACCTGCGAGGCAATGTCACAAGACAAAACCATCAGTGTAATTAAAAAAGCACTTAGATGCAATGTGAAGAGAAAGAATGAATGAACTTTGGCACAAAATGCCTTTCCCAGTCCCTCGCCCAACCCTCCAGAACATGTGCTCAGACTTCTACAGTCACGTTGGTTTGGACCGCTCCAAATCCCACCACAACACCCAGGAAAGTGGAAACAACTCTTCTGTGGCTTCTGATGGCACTGAAGATGTTCACATCGATGTCATGGGTCAATCATTTCTCATTATTGTAGGGGGCTTGGACTAGATGACCTCCATGGTCCCTTCCAACTCAAACTATTCTATGGTTCTGTGGTTCTACGGATGGTTTTCTGAAACACAAACCCACACAGTGCATGGGTAGAGAACGACTCCAGCCATCTTACTGGAGAGAGGTTGATGTCAACCCCACCTTGACCCTGCCACTGGAGCAGATGGGGGAGAAGGGATGAAGCCACGCCACTCCTTGCTGCTGAATCACCAACGATGGGAAAGCCGTTGGCTTTGGGCACAGACTAATAGCATGGTTGAGCTCCTCCTGATTCATGCAAGCAGTGAATTAAACTCTGCCCCCAAGCCAAGGGGACCTGTCTGGGGGCTCAGAGGGAAGCAGACAGATGTCCCCCCTACCCCTGCACACACACACACACACGGTGCACAAAGGGCTTTTGGAAAGCACAGTTCAGCTCCCTGCTCTGTTACCCCAAGTACAGGTCTGGGTCTGATTTTGCCACCTTTGCTCCCACTGAAGCTCTTACAACACGTTGGGTTTTTACAGGACACATCTGCTTCCCTGCCAGCTCTTCAAACGGTGAGGATTGAATCGCACCGGGATGGAAACGAAGGGAACATTTATCACGGCCGAGAGACGGCGAGGATTTTTTCTAAATCAGAGATTTTTCTTACAGTAGAACTTTTTTTTGCTGGAGCGGATCTATAATAATATCACTACTGTTTCAGTATTTTTATAACAGCGCTGCTGGGAAAGAGCAGCTCTTCTAATACAAATGCTGTCATTTAGAATTGCTGCTACGGTAGAAATCTTAAATTAAGCACTGTCCTTTACACAAAACACAGCACCACCTGCTTGAACAGAGAGCTGATAAAACACCGTATTTTTTTCCATGAGTCACATTAAATTACCCAGCAATATAAAAGAAATGGAAGTACACAAAAATCAGGGCTTTTTTCTGAAATGGCTTCACCCATATCTCCTCCTTACAAACACAATGTGCTGGGAGGGGGCAGAGATAGACTGAACAGACTCTTCACACAAAATTCCTTCAGAATGACCAGTTTTTATGTCAAAACTGCACTCAGAACCACAGTTCTGGTGTCTTTTTAATTCAGATCCATAACATGTCCCCAGCTGCACAAAATGTCTGTGAACCACAGGTGTGGGAAAAAGATTTTTTCTATAGCTGTACAGTGACATTCTCCTACCGAAGCCAAAAGTTTATTTGCAATAGGGCTTATACCAGTTTCTCTAGCGAATAAATTACTGGCCAATATAGCCACATCAATCTGTTGGGGTTTTTAATTTGTTTCGTTATATTTTTGTTTTCCCAGGTGGTAGAGAAGTGCCATTGTTTCAGCATCAGGCAGGGAATTGGGGAATACATCACCAACTCACCAGGCTGGCTGGGGGGTCCAGCTCCCAGCATGAAAACCCCTCAGAAAGGCAGTGCAACTCCTGCCCAGCCGACACCTGCCTTCCTTTTCCACCAAAACCAGGATGGGTGGTGGCTGGGGAGTCTTGTGACTGAGTGTCTCTGAACCATTTTTGAGGTCCTCTTGACACCTACAGATTATTCCAGCCAAGGAAACATGCTTATGACACATTCCCAAGCGTTACACCATTACATGGCATTTATTCTCCTGAATGTCAGGTAATTAGCCAAACGTCCTGATGACAGTAATTCATTCCATGGGGCAATGTGCGTTGCAGCTCCTGGGAAGGGGTATAGAAAGCTTGACTTAGATCCAGGGAATTTTGGAGGAAGTGCTGACAATACACTCATTAATTTACAATTACCTTCCTTCAGAGAGCCTTCTGGCACTTTACAAATACTGTTTAGAGCACATACTTCTTCTATGAGACATGTATTGTGACTGAAAGTCAAAAAACAAGGACAAGGAGGGATAAGTAACTTGCCTGAGGCCCTACAGGAAGACAGTGTCAGAGGTTACCATAGAAATCAAGTCTTGTGCTATAAGCAGCTACTCCTGATGGGTTGGATTTTCAGAAAACCGGTCAGGATTTATTTATATTTGACAGGAATGTATTATTTTTGCTACACCAGGTATCTGCTGCTTGAGAGAAAGCAAGGATTTGGTGGTAACGAATGATCCCTTAGTTACTATGAAATGTGTAAGAGGCTGACACTGAGAGGTGACAAAATGGAGCTGCCATTACCAATCAAGCCCTCATCCAATAAAGTATCTCAAAATGGTAAGTTTTTCCTGGCTGGAGACACCAAAGTTACAGGAAGACAGTCCTGCTGTTGTCCAGTATGGAAAGATACTGACAAAAATCAACAACTTTATCTATTCAATGCCATCTAGCAATATAAAAATAATTATTACCTGGTCATTTTTTGATTGTCCCCATCCTGGCACATGCCATTGAGCAGACGTTGGTAAAATAATGAGAATTGCCTTGGTGACGTCTCTGAGGCAAGCTGCACCCATCTGGTCATGGAGAGACATCTCTGGTGTTTTTTTTATGTTGTACAACAAGGTTAGACAATAGTTTATTTTTTGTCATTGATGCCTTGAGGTGGGTTTGCACCAGTAACATTTTCTGCATTTTCAGATGAAATAGGCTCTGTTAAAATTACTTGGCTGGCAACATAAGGTCTATATTAGCAAAGAGCACTTGCTGCCAGTCTGTTCATAGACTGTTCGTACTCTCATGAGTAATATACTCAAGTGAGTAGCTATACTGGATCAGCAGGACTAGTATCCTCAGCAAGAATGAAGAGTTTAAGCAACACTAAGCTGTGTAAATGAATTATATCCTAATTGCCAAAAAGCTAAGAAAACTTCATGACTTTGTAAATCTTCTGTAGATTTTGCTTTTCTTAAAAAAGTCCAAACATTAACTGCTGGAGTTAAAATTTTTGCTTGCTTGGACTGTGAATTATCATGAGAAATAATTAATTGTTAATTGTTCTTTTTCTTTTTTTAGCCTTATCTCACAGAATAAGTTGTCATTGTGAGAGAGCAAAAAGCTCATTTTTCTCAGGAAAGCCTCGATTCCAGGACATATTGAAAACCTGACTGTAAACTGGATATTTGGGAATAGTAAGAAAGGAAGGTCTCTTTTGTACAGCAGATAATCAAGCAGCAACATCACTTGAATACCCCAGATAGAACCAATTGTCTGCTTTACAGGTATGTGGCGGATGAGGGGTCAGCTTGGGCTGATTCAAGCCATATAGGTATTTCTTTTCTTTTCTTTTCTTTTTTTTAGCAACACTTTCTCATAAACAGAACTCCATCAGACTAAACTAGCTCTCTGTTTCTGTGTGGCTGCTCTGTTTTCCCCTAAGCAAATTCTTCTCGTGCCCAGAAGGAATCTTGTTTCCAACATCTGGGAGCGCTTTAGAGGCTTCCATTATTTATATGCCATGATAATATCTCTTGCACATGAATGTGCTACTGTTCCCATTGATGAGATGCTTGCTGATTAGTGCCAACTGCTGTGGGGGCTGCAGCGTGGTGGATGCTATTCTCAGGCTCTCCATTTCCATCACAAACTGTGGGTCTCCAAACGCTCATCTGACCTTCAGGAATTCATTAGATTTTGACAGCTACTGACTTGGGAAGACTATAAAGTGAGGAGTTAGGGGAAAAAAATAAATAAATAAAATAAAGCTGGCATTTAAAATTAAGGTTAAAGACACATCAAAATGAAATGGTAGAAAAGAGTGATTTAAATAGAAAAACAAACAAACAAACAAACAAGAAAAAAGACTGTCTAGCTTGTCCCAGAGCAAGCTTGGAGTGAAGTGAGATGTTTCTAAGCATGGGGGAATTATAAGGAGTTATATAGTACACCCTGTATTTGCAGAGGGACTGCCCAGATTTACTCAGATCGGTTTCTTATTTGTTTTTCTAGGTGACTTAGGACGCTTGACTCAATTTTTGGTGCATCTTGCACCTTTAGAAGCAATATTGACAGTTCATAAATATTTCCCAGGTTGATGCCTTAGCACGGAGACTGTAGGCTTCCTTCTGAAGCTATATCTAGGAGCACTTGATGGTTTTGTTTGCTCATTTTCACAACACCTGACAAGAACCTGATCCCAAACCGCTCAGTATACTTTACTCTCTCCATGTAGTTGTCACTATGATCTATCCAATGACTGGATAATTTAATTTTAAAGTTTCTAGGCATTTAAAGAGTTTTGGGTACTTTTCACCATATACAGATGCCCAGCAATGGAAGAATAGCCATCAGCTCCTGAGCTGGCACACACTGGGAGAACTCCATGATGGTGGCTGGAGCCGTGCTAATTCACAGCAGTTCTGGAACTAGCTCCCTTCCTGAGCACACGGGGATTTTACCATAACTCTTCATTTTCTGGTTTTCGTCCATTTCAATGTAAGTGCATTGGACAATTTGGGAGGGTGCAAGGCATGGCTGTGTCAGCCTTGATGCTGTGTTAGTGACGCTTTTGGGCAATGAATAATTGCACAATAATCACAGGCTAGCTTGGAAATTAAACTCCTGGTTTTATTCTGCTAGTCTACTGGGTTAGCAGTTAAACTTCAGGTAATTTAAATACCTAAAAGGTCTGGGAGCGTAGAGACTTCTGACTTAAAACATCAATAAACCCTGTTGAGGAAAATGACGTTCAGCAACAGGGCAATCACAATGGCTTTGGTGCTGGGGTCAGTCTAAGGAGCTCCCTGCCTACCTACACCTCTGCAGTGACAATGTGTCTGCTAAATTTTTTTGGTTTAAATTTAATCTTTTTGGTTATATATATACACAGATATATATATGTATGTATCTGTAGATACTGACATAAGCAAGCTGCACTTCTCCCTGAGGTCCTCACCCCTTCCATCAGTAGTGCAGCGAGGCTATGGGTGGGCAGTGCATCTCCGGGGGAGGGGTCACTGTTCTTGGGCTTCCCAGCATCATGACACCAACTAGAGTGTGCTGTCACCTGTACTTTTGGAATAAAATCCTCTCTCAAAGTCCTTGTAATGAAATGATGAAGGTTCCACATAAAAGAAATTCTCAGCAGTGGCTATAAAACACAGTTTGGGCAGATTTAGAGCTCTCTGCCTGGATCCATATGAAATAGGAGCTGGCATTATTTCAGGGGCTCTGAACACACACCAGTTTGCAGTATACCTGGGGGCGATGGGGGCTCGGCAGCTCTTCGAAGGGCTGTCCCTGGGTCCCCTGCCATGGCCCAACAAGGTCCTGGTGCTGGGGAAGCATCCCGCCACTGCAAGGGGTGCACATGGGGTCTCAGTTTGGTGAGGGTGTGAGAAGTGAGAAGCAACTCAAGCCACGCAGAATTTAGAGATAAAAGCTGCCAAGGCCATGAGAGATATTGTTATCACAGGGAGGTTTCAGCATGGAGCTAAAAAATAACATATCCCCAGTTATTTGTTCTTTCCCTCATTTCATACTTGCCACACAGCAGATCTGAACATGCGCACGAGAATGAATGTATTACTGGGTGAATTATTTCACAGCTCTCTTTTTAAC
Source organism: Pterocles orientalis (assembly GCA_011057875.1). Classification (NCBI taxonomy): domain Eukaryota; kingdom Metazoa; phylum Chordata; class Aves; order Pterocliformes; family Pteroclidae; genus Pterocles; species Pterocles orientalis. The sequence continues at coordinate 95,421 of WKFP01013666.1, forward strand.
ATCACTAATTGACCCACTGATGGATGCCCGCTCTCCTCACTCTATCACGGCAATGTTGTTCTAGCTAATTCCCTGCTGAAGCAGCACAGCTCCCATTAAGCAAGTCCACCGAGCTGATAAGGAACAGTAACGTGATTTATGCATCACACCAGGAAATGGGGACAAATATTGGCATCAAGGTGACTTATTTGCCTGGGAAGCCCATAGCAAAAAGGTCCTCAGCAGGGACCACGAGGCATGGGTTCAGTGTTTTGCCATACGCAGGGAGCTGAACATTTATTTTCTCCTCCAAGCGATGCTCTGTGCAGTGCAGAGGACGCAAGAAGGCAGAAGACCAAGGACAGACAGAAACCCAGCTTACAGATCCCTGATGTTGCCTATACACCCATTTTCATACATTCTTCTTCATATGGTGCTGTGGGATGTAAAGATCCACCAGCAGCTTTAAGCAGAGGTGAGCAACTAACACTCCGGTAGCCACCTTTCATAACACCATCCCATGGGTGGTGGAACATGGAAGATGGAAGCGAGGCAACGTGTATCTTCATCCTGCCTCCACGTCCAGGAGTAGCTTGCTGTAAGCTAAGGTCACCTTGCCTAAAGCAGGTTTTAGTAGGTTTGCCTCAGCTGTTTGGGAACCAGCATTCTCACCCGTAAGGGAGGGACAGCCCAACCCAGCAGCTCACAATATCATCGTGAAATGCAGACAGTTAAAGCTTGGAAAGTTTCATGAGCCATTGAAAGCAACATATAAATGCGAAATGTTATTATTGAATTACAGTGTGATTGAAACAAATTGATTTGTTAGGAAAGATTCAGTGAATCATATTCATAACAAATTCCATTTAATTTACAACAGCGAGTCATTAACTGGCTCTTCTGCTGATTTATTTATGTACCCTGATGAAAAGATAACTGATTTTAAGAATCAGATCTTAAGATAACTGCTCCTTGGAACTGTGGGATCCAGCATTTAGTAAAAAGCGTGGTAGTATCCAGCCACATTTAGCTATCCCCTTTCCATTGTATTTAATACCGACCAAGGTTGTGAAAAGCCCCTGCAATAAAGCATGCCCTTTTTTGAGTGGTCTGAGCTTGCCCAACAATCCAGCACTTCTCCTAAAGACCAGTGCGTCATTAAACTCAGTCCAAAATGACATGGAACATTTTCTGATTCTCTACAGGCTTTGCTATGCAAGATGATGAGAAGCAGTGAAGTACTGGGTGCTGGAAACCCAACTTGCTCCTGGATTGGAACCACACTGAAATGTGACCATCCGCTTCAGGGGAAGAGTTCAAACCACAGGATGGAATAGCTCAGGGTGGTGACACGTCTTTGGTCCTGCCGTGCCCCAGTTTCCCTTTCTGCAGCAGAGTGGCAGGGCTGCCTCTCTGTCAATACAGAAAATATCACTGGGATGTTTGGATGAGAGCAGCCAGTATCTCACTGAGTTTCCCTAGCTTTCATCAAGCAATCGTTATTAACAGCTGTGTGTTAATGACCCACTCAAGCAAAATACTGCCACAAGGGGCAGGGGACCAGTATTTAACCACTGCAGGGAAGTTCAGACTGGGAGGTCTTTTGGGGGTGTCAGGAGGATTATATGGGGGTTTTTTCTATGAATGTTGCTGTGAGGGAGGGGAGCAAGAAGGGGGTGAACCCTAGTTAGATGGAGGGACAGGAGATACAGGATTAGCACCATGGGTACTGGAATAGACGATATCAGAATCTAAGAGTTTTGCTCCAGTTGGTGTTGCCCTCACTTAGGATCATGGCACTATCTGGCAGAGGTGTATTTCCCACCATTAACACCAGGGTTTCTAAAATTAAAGTAAGAGGAAGGCAAGTACTGGCAATTCACAAGAATATTATACTTTTTTTTTTTTTCCCAAGCCTGAAAGAAACCCAGTGACAGTTCTGAAATAACAGGAACGAGACAGTTAAAGCATTGCACAAAGGCTGCCTTTAAAACTTGCCTTTTTATTTTCAGATCATCATTTCTGATCTTCTTCAATCAAATGGAGCATCACTTAGGAACTGATGAAAAGAGAACCTTCATCTGGTTATTAACTCCTTGATGAAAGACCTGTAGAAAGTGCATTGTTCATTTGCAGGACTTTGGGAAATATTGAAAATTAACTAAATTCTTTATGAGATACATGGCTTCTTGCAAGTTATAATTGGGCGCACACATTGGAAACACAGAGCGGTTACAATTTCAAAGAAGGGAACAGTCTCATCCAGTTGCCATTAAAACAAATGAATTACTAGACTCTTCTTTCCCTTCTTCACTCCATGTAAGAACCCCCCGTCTAAATGACGCTGATCCGAGAGGTAGGAGAGGCAGCCAGAGCTAACGTAGGCTGGCCAGTTAAACATTTTATAAGATACGAATTCAACTTCTTTAAGTTATGGCAAAATTTTAGACAAGTGAAAACTCACCAAAGATGACCTCTCCAAAAAAAAAAAAAGGAGGAAAACCATAAAAACTTCAGTCTTTCCTACAGATTGGCAAAAAAAGGAATATTCCATTTTCTTTGTTTCAAGCTCATGTTTTAGTTAGAAGGCTACTTAGAATAAATGTAGCCTGCTGTTGCTGCCGTGAAAACATTTTATTTTTAGTTGAGCTAAACATTTGACACATATTTTGACCCAAATATAATTTTATTTTATTTATTTTATTTTATTTTTTTCCCGCATGAGAAAACAAAACAGAACTAAAATTTGTTTCAGGTATTTCAGAAACAAAACTTTCTTTAAATCCCTCTGTTGGCCAAGTGTGCTATGAAGCAAACAAGCGATCAAAAACCAGCCAACTCACCATCACCAGTGACAGCCCCAACAGGGAAGGAATACCAGCCTTCATTTAAGGTGGATTGGACTCTCATTTCAGTGATGTTTTGGATTCCTATGGATCTTCGAGATGTAATTATTTCCAGGTGTGCTGGAAATTAGGGTGCTACGTTGATGTGGCTGCACTTGTGATGGGTTGAACTTCCACACCTAAGCATCTGAACGGTTCTTGCTGTGCTTACGTTGGAAAGATAAGTGGTTTGCCCAATAGCTGTATGAATTTTCTTGCTTCAAGAAAATGGCGGTAACATCTTCTGGGTGATAGCCTGTGTGACGTGTTTTTGAGTACAGAGTTAAAAATAAGATCCTTGAGAAATTAAAAGCTTATAAATGATTAAATGCTTTTTTCAATAAAAGGAAATTGCTGCAGGAAGTGATTCCTTACATCCCAGGCTCTGTCAATTGTACCCCACTCGAAACAGTTCTTTCGAGTTACTTGATAGAGAGGGCTCACAAGCTGACTATAACCTGGAGTATGCGTTCTCCAGAAGCCCACAAGGCCTAGGAAAGATTGTGTTTCCTTCTTGTTAGGTGGTGGAGACATGGAAACATGTACATAAGAGAAAAATAAGAGGTGACATGACAGAGGCAGTAAAGCAATGAAAAGTGCAGAGGAGGCAACCCAGCCATTCCCAGGTACCCTTTCAAACGCCCTTTCAAACAAGAGTGAGCAGCAGCCTAGTGAAATTAAAAACACATTCTGCACACTTCAAAGGGAGTGCTGGGGCTGGCTCATGGCTCGATGTTGTTGTGGCACAGAGCAGATTCATCGAACTAGAAAATGGCAGTATGGTATTCTTTTTTGATCTGTCTTTAGATTTTGGAGCCCATTGTTTTTAGTAATTTTATAGGGTTCTGAGACATCTGTACAAATCTTTAAAGTGTGTACAGTTATATAAGCTCAGATACCAAACTGTAGAGAATATTGTCTCTCCTGCTATACCCTACTATAGAGTAAAACGTGTTCACTACGGACTGATGCAGGCATGTTTAACAGTTGTAGATAGGATGGGGAAGAACCAGATCTTCTACCTGCCAGCAGATCTCATCACAGGGATGAGATGGACAGAATGGTACTTTTGGGGGATTCAATTTTTCCTGAACGCTGTGCATGCATAGCCATAGGAAACACTCAGGTGGAAGCAAGCCCAAGTTGCACAAGTCCCTAGCAAACTACTTTGTACCAGGCACACCATGTTTTCCCCCTGGAATTTAGTGTTGAGAGGGAAGGACGTGGGCAATCTTCTCCTCTTTTTTTAGGACAGGCTGAAAGAGTTGGGGTTGTTCAGCCTGGAGAAGAGAAGGCTCCAAGGAGACTTAACAGCAGCCTTCCAGTACCTGCAGGGGGCTACAGGAGAGATGGGGAGGCACTCTGCATCAGGGAGTGTAGTGAGAGAACAAGGGGTAACGGGTATAAGCTGAAAGAGGGTAAATTTAGACTAGACATTAGGAAGAAGTTTTTCACTGTGAGGGTGGTGAGACTCTGGAACAGGTTGCCCAGAGAAGCTGTGGATGCCCCATCCCTGGAGGGGTTCAAGGCCAGGCTGGATGAGGCTTTGAGCAACCTGGGCTAGTGGAGGGTGTCCCTGCCCATGGCAGGGGGGTTGGAACTTGATGATCTTTAAGGTCCTTTCCAACCCAAACCATTCTGTGATTCTATGATTCTATGATTCATTTGTCATGGCCTCCTTTTTCTGTTTCTGGAGTCCCAGGGCTTTTAAGGACAGCTCTGAGCTTTCTGGTACCTTGGTCTTGGATTGCCACTGCTGGGGACAAGCATCCTCCTTCCTCCACAGGATGAACATCGCTCCAGGTGCTGGAGGAGATGCAGTTCACATCCCTTGCACTAGCAGAGGTGAGCCTGCTCGGATGTATTTTAAATCATTACAACAGGATTTGTCACTTTCAATTTAAAATGCAAGTGCTGAAATAAATCGAGACAACTTCTTATTTAGATACTGGGAAGTTGCAGGATAAGGAAAGGAAAAAAGCAAAATAAACTAAACAACCCAAACCAGCCAGAATCCCAATCTGTGTTTAAAATCTCCCCTATCTTTTTAAGTTACTGTAACACCTCAGCTCAATATCTAAAACAAAGAAAATGAATTATGGAACAGGACGAGGAGAGCTTGTTAATTTTCCCACTGATGTGCTGTGAAATGAAAGCTTTATTCTAAGAATATCATATCCTCAGGGCTCTGACTGGGGAGACGCTGACAAATACAAATGTCCTTACAGTTTTTCTTTTATTCTTGATTTATGGTGTATTCCAGACAGGTTTCCAAAATTACATATAATAATATATAATCTGTAGTTGTGGTTTGGTGGAGTTCAAGGCTGTGATTTTCCAGGACGTAACTATGCACTGTTTGAAAATGGAAGATCAAGTGCACGTAATGAAAGGCAGATCAAATTCTAGAATAATTTGCTTATTTCTTAATCAATATTAATATATGTCTTTAATTTCAGCATCTTTTCTCCTGTTATGTACCAAGGGAACATTAACAACAGCAGCTTTACATTTTTATGGAGCCTTTCATCAAGAAGGATTCAAAAGTGCTTTACAAACCTCGGACAAAATTCTTCTTTGATCAGCACTGAGGATCTCTTAATCCGTGGTGCAAATCTCTGTTGCACTTTATGTGCCTTTTTCTGCACACAGGACCTGCATTGATTTCTGCAGGAGTCGTGTGTGTGAAACAGGTGCAGAATGTGTAATGGAAACCTGCACTGCAGATAAAAAAGAGGAAAAAAAAATCATACATGTATGGATTTATCGCCCATCACACCACTGCCAGAGTGAACCCCACTTGCCTTCTGCACGCAGAAGGTGCTCAAAATCGCCAGAGCTTCTGTACTGTGTGTGCACAAACCTTGTGAGCTAAATGCTAGCTTGGAGGTCTCACAAAGTCTCGCAGGAGATTCCTGAGAAAATGTTCAGTTTAGGGATGCTCCCCAAGTTTCCGTTCTCTAGTCTGCAGCTAAACCAGGAGGTGCAGAGAGGATGGAGCAAACCGAGTTTTCCGAACTAATTCCAAGTTTGATTTGGGCAAAAAAACTGAGTTATTTCTGTTTGATGTCTTTCATCCTGAGAGCTAATGTTATGTTTCTGATTAAAGTTTACAGATGCTAAGGAACAGTTTCAATTTTAATCACCAGAAAACGATGAGCAGCATCCCACTGAGATGAGTGGAGGACCCAAAGTTATCATTAATTCTGCAGACACTTCTATTCAGTAGTCAAGATTTCGATCCTTCTGCCAAACCCATAAATCTCTGGCCCTGTCATGTCCTGTTTTACTAGGACATTCTGTTCCTCATGAGCAGAACCATACTTTTTAATGAGAAAATCATTCAGAATTAAATGTCCCCTAGGGATGCTATTTGAAGAAGTAAAATGCCTCACTTGTGAAGACGGGTGTCATAATGTGATGAGGGATCTTTTAGCTACTTAATATGAAAGAAATATATTGGCTATATCAATGTGAACAACATTGATCCATTTCAAAGCAAAGTTTGCCATCTATGGCATCCCGCTGATGGCACTAATCCCATGTGTTAGAAACATGATTGCGCAGTGTAAATATCCTATACAAAACTGCTTTCCTTTTAACTGCTAGCCTAAAAGAGCCCTAATTATACACGGGCTGGAATTCACTAGGAATTCAAAGTGAAACCTTCTTTAAGTGTCTCTTAAAACCCCAGGTCCAGCAAAGTCAAAGTCAAGGTATACGTATTGACCTTCACCCTCAAGTCCAAGGGGTGAAGACCAAGAAGCATCGGTGTGATGTGCCGCTGTAGCTTTGCTCCCATCCCAGAGTCCTCACACCAACTTCTGAAACTTCCATGAACCCTTCAGCTTGCTCATCATTTAGAGGGAAGAGTTGGGTGGTGTTTGAAGGCAATTAGTGAAAGTTTTAAGTAACATGATGCAAAAAAAAATTAAACCGTGATAAATTGGTGCTTTTTCATCGTCAAAGTGTTTTACAAACATTAATGAGCTGGGGTCAGCAAAGCCCCACAGAGTGGCAGCCATTCCATCCCTATCTCCTGTGAGGAGACTTCCTTGGCTCTCCCCCTCTGCCCCTGCACACTATTTTTAGCACCTGAAAGAGCACACCTCACGTTTCTGTACTTTCTCTTCACATGGCACATAGCTTTTCCGTGATGAAAGCCATGTCAGCTTAGTAACGGGAATGGGGGGGAAGGTTTTAAAATTAAATAGCCTTTTAAAACAGCAATTAGCTTGGGTTTTTTCTGGAAGAACTGAGGCATATGAAGATCAGAGGCAGGCACCTTCCTACCCTGCGCCAGCCTCCAAACCTTCAAACCTGCCGCCCCCTTTGAACATGAAAAGCTCCGTTCCAGGCACTCCGAGAGGTGGATCCGCTGGCAGATGGTCAGTGGGAGTGTGCGCCCCACTGGGATCTGCCCTTTTTTTTGTGAAAACAAGTGAAGTGTTTTTGGTTGAGCCATTTTATAGCTCCCCTTGCCCCGGTGTCTGCCTAGTCCTGGACTGGCTCAGCTCTGACTCCAGGAGAGCTGCAGGGCTTTTCCCTGCGGAAGCAGCCTCATTCTCCCCATTCCATCCCTCTTTTTTCCTTTGATAACTGTTGTTTCAGTCATTTCCAGCTCCATTGGTGCTGTGCACTTTCCAGCCCATGTGGCTGGGCTCCTGATAACCCTCTTCAGAGGTTACTCCATTGCAGTCACGGTGCATTAATGGTATCAAACAGCTCATTCAGGTACCAACTCTTCCATTTACTTGCCTGTCTGCCTTTCCTGAACTTGGTGTTTGCTTTATCGAGAGAATGGACAGCCTTCCCAATACCAGTGCGAACACATAAATGAAGACCTGGTGGTTGTCTGCAAAGAAAAAGGCAAGCTTCTTTTTTTCCCCCTATTTGTAGGTAGGACAAATAAGCAGGCAGTCCAAAATAATATTATTTATTCAGCATGGCAGGTCCCAAAAATCTTGCTGAAGAGCACAGGTCTCCTTTCTTGCGCACCAGCCGATGAGGAAGAAGGTACAGGGGACAGCTGCATTCCTGGTTTTCTGTACGACCTTCACGAAGTTCTTTTGTTCCTCAGCATCCCCACACGAAGGGTGTTGTGGGAATATCCAGGGTAGGTGGGAGCAGAGGGGAGGTGAGCTGCCAAGTTCATCCAGAAGGCACTGGAGGGGTCTTGCGAATGCTTACAACCTTCCTCGCTGTTGGGTTTTACCACTTCCCATTGACAATAGCTCGACATCACTTCCTGGAACAAACGGAATGTATTAAATTATTTCCTCTGTAATGTGTAGCTACTCAGCTCCTTATTTTTGGCTGGCAATGCGAGCTCGAGCTCTTGGTTTGACTCTGTTTCCTGACCAGCCCCAATGTATTGTCTGTCTTCTAGCGCAATCTTAAAATAGTCTGGGAACACAGGCATGGGTGGATTTACAGATTTACCTTGAAAACGTTCGCCTCTTTCGAACTGTTGTAGAAAATATTTGCGAGGGAAGTTGCATGACACTTTAATCTTAAAACCGAAAAAGTTCATCAAAATAAATTTATTTTTTTATCCTTCACGTATTAGTTTTATCTCTACAGAACGATTCCAAAACTCCAAAAGAAAGAGCCACACCTCCCCAGATTGCTCCATGATAAAGCTCTTTGCTGTGTGCCTGTAACAGTCTCATGCATATCACTCTGCGTTTTCTACAGGAGCAAAGTGCCTGGAATAAACGGCTTCAACACCAACACTGGGAATGCAGTTACTGAGTAGCACCCTGGCAAACCCTTTCATAGTGATATTTTTTCCCTTGGAGAAAATATGTGATTTAGTGACAATAAAATGGTTTGAAAGTTTCAGTGGATTATTTGTGCTGCTGCAAACAAAATCCAGCAAAAACAATCTAAACCTTTCATTTTGGTATTGGAAAAAAAATTAGTGCAATTCTGTTCCACTAACTTCTGCCACTTCTAATATTTCTTTCTATTTATTTTTTAATTAAAAACTTGTAGATGCTGAAGTCAGAGAAAAAAAAATAATCTGAGGCTGAAGAAAATGCTACAGTTAGTTTAGAGCGATTGCCAAAAACACTGGAAAGACTTCATTGCAGGTCAATGGCAAATGAATTTCTTTCATGATTTTTCAGCATAGCCAGGAAAAATCAAAATCTCAGTTATTCACACAGCTCTGTTATTGATTCCTGTCATTGTTCTTTACCTGATGGCTTCATATAGCAAAGTAAAGCAAGTGGGAGAAGACAATGGGGACTTAAGCCTGTTGTAACCCTGTAGGATTATATGGGTTTGTTAAGTGTTTGTTTGCCTCCCTGGGCCCTCACTGACAGCTCAGGGGCACTTATTTCTTCATAAATCAATCGCTTGTGATCACTTGTCCATACCTTTCCCTTTTCACAACTCCATGTAAAGGATGTCAGCCTAAATGAGAAGAATACCCCATTAAGTTCATCATAAGCAAGACCTTCCAACTTCACCTCGTCATTAAAACCGTCGCAGACCTCCAGAGCTGTCTTTGAACTCACCTTGCTGTGCGAGATAAAGGCCAGCAGGTGAGGAAAGCACAACAGCAACAAACACAAATGAACGGGATTTGAGAGACCCTCTGTCGCAGAAAATTACTGTTGTTCACCTTGTGCCATTTGGGGCATGGCATTTTATAGGCAACCGGGAAAGTACACATCAAATAATTAAATACAAAGAATATTTTTAAAGACCTTCAAGTGGGATTTTGGGGTGGTTTTGGCTGTTTGTTCATTGTGCCGAGGATGGAGCTGTGAAGAACTCCAGCCGCTAGCCAGGGAGGTTCCAGGTTTGCTGGCCTGAGATGGTTTAGATGAGATATTAGGAGGAAATGTTTTACTGTGTGAGTGGTGAGACACTGGAACAGGTTGCCCAGAGAAGCTGTGGATGCCCCATCCCTGGAGGGGTTCAAGGCCAGGCTGGATGAGGCTTTGAGCAACCTGGGCTGGTGGAGGGTGTCCCTGCCCATGGCATGGGGGTTGGAACTGGATCTTTAAGGTCCTTTCCAATCCAAAACATCCTGTGATTCTATAAAACATGAAGCAAAACAATTTCTGTCATGCAGCATTCAAATGTAGACCATACTTAATAAGGGTCAGAATATTGTTTTGATTAAATACCAAATGAGTCATCTCTCTAAGCATTGTACCATTTACCTGCATTATTTCAACTGTAGTTGTCATTAGAGATGTGGGTTTGGGGTGGTTTTTTATCCCACCTGCTCTCCGTAGCCATCCATCCTGCACCTAACACCACGAGCAAAGCATGCTGCAGCTTTGCCCTCCTCTTTTTCCAAGAGAAATGTTGTGAATAACTGCAGCCACTGCTGCCTTGATCTGCCGGAGAAGAGCCACAGCCAGTGCACAGAGGCTTCTCAACAGAATGCGTCATTTGTACCGCCTCCAGGGAACAATGTCACCTACCCAGCCACCAGCCCCGCTTTCTGGAGTTTTTCCTTAGAAGTTTTTTATCCAAGTGCTCAGCCTGACCTTGCCTGGCTTGAGATGTCACAAGATCACTGCCTAAGGTGTGAGATGACACTGGGATGGAGGCCGTGATCTCATGGAGAGCATTGTCTTGCTCTGCTGGAACATCTCCTCCTGGCTCCCCTGCCCCAGCATCCGACTAATCGCGCAGAAACAAATGCACCATGCTTCTAGCACACCGCTGGCAGAATAGAAAAACGCTCTCCTTCTGGGTACTCAGCCATCGCAGCAATATAGTTTTGGGGTTTTTTTAATGTATATCCAAAGATCAAGCTATTCTTTTTTTTTTTTTTTTTGGTTACTACTTCAACAGAAACAAAAAATGTTTTCTATATGTCTGCCTCTGTAAGATGCCAAAACAGATTAGCAGACAGACGAACAGCCAGTGGCTTTTAAGTGATGTGGACAGCACATCAGATCAATCCCTCCGGATGAATAATACATTTAAGGACTGCAGAAATCCGAGCTGCAGAAAATTCATCTGCATGTACAGCGAAACTACCTGGGCCCATTTCAGGGTGGAATATTCTGCAGAAAGTACAGAAGTCACTTTTATTTTGGTATTTCAAGTATAATAAGAATGAATTTGTGTATGTGTCAATCTGTCATGCACCAGACAGGGCTGGTTCTGTGAACAGGCACTCCTCTGTAAAGCTTTAGATCAAGCTATGGAGACTATCTAGTTTTTTTATTTACAGGACATTATAATAGCATGGTATACAAACAATATTCATCAATGACTTCTCATACAAGCTACTATAAAAAAACTTTTTTTTTAGGGACCAGTGGGTTGTACAATGTTTTTATTGTGATGCAGGAAAGAATGAGCTTTAGAAGGAAACTCAGCAGGATAAACTTAGTGATAAACCAAGCCTAAATTAAAAAAAAAAAAAAAAAGCATTGAAATTCAAGCCCAGGTTTCAGCAGCAAGCCTAATTGACAAAAGAAAGGGAGTGAAGTGCCTCTCTGCCCAGTTAAACCAGGCTGGGATCCACGGGGACATGTCAATTGCCATGTTTATTTTTATCATTGAAACTAAGCCAGCTTTCTGAAGGGGAAGGAGAAATGAAAACAGCCCCAAAGGCTGTTAACCTTTCTTTGGGGGCAGTATGCAAGGTCAGCAAAAGTTTTGTGACTCCTAAAGGGAAATAAAGCAAAGGCAGATGGCAGAGGCCAGTCCATGCTGAATGAAACAGGTGAAAGCTCCCCTGCTACAGGAGGAGCAGGGCATAGGGAGATAGCATTTCTCCTTGCTGGGGAGGAGTGGTTATTTAATTAAGGCTGATTGGGTTGGTGCCTATAAAACTCCTCCTGGAGGATCTTGGCTTAAGGCAGCTAAGCCAGCATGCAGGAGAGAACTGGCTCTTACTCTGTGGTAGGTGGTAAGTCCCTCTCTGCAATGGGGTGATTTGTAGGAAGCCCTGAAAAAGTCCCTCAGTGTTTTTTCTCATCTGTTGTACCACAGTAATCTATGGTCCAGGAGAGCATCAGGCTGTTGAGTTAGGCGAAGATTTGTTTGCCCACGTCTGTGTAATGGTAGTTAACTCAGGAAGACTGTCATGGAAATGACCACCATTCATCACTGTTGGCCTCCCAATACAGAGCCTGCTTTCACAGCTCCGACAGCAGAAGGTTGAAAATGACACAATGCAAGGGTTGTAGCCATCATTTCACGTTTGTCTGGAGGCTCAGGACAGTGGTGGGATAGATGGCTGGGGTTTATGCCTGAGCCTTGCATTGGAACAGATTTAAGAGGTTTTGAGGGGTTTAGAATGGAAAAGAGAAACTTTCACAAGATTAAGGTGGAGGCTGACTTCCTCTCCTTTGTGGGAGTCCCAGAAAGTATGAGACACTGAGGAAGGGATGTGGCCAGAGACATGCAGCAACCCATTTCTCCCAGGGTGCTGCAGGTGCCCGATTGTCTTTGGGATCAGAAGTAGTGGACAAGGAGTGATCTCTCTAGGAGTGAAGTATCAATGCCAAAAACAATGCTGCTTTTCCCATTCTCTATTGCTCCAATTATTCTCTGCCTATCAGATAGACAGCAAAGAATCTGAGCTAGCATATTTGTGAAAATGCAACCCAAAAAAAGGGGAGAAGTGCAGCCTCTGCCAAGTTGCATAAGATCATTCATTTACATTTTTATTTAAATTACTAGAATCCTGCAGATTAGGTGAGATAATTTTGACCACCTTTGCAAATGGCTAAGTGATTGCATTAACCCTCAAAGAGTTGATGACTCTGATTAAGGAAGGAAAAAAAAAAATCAGTTTGGTGAAGAAACAACAGGACTTTTCGACTTTTGCATCCCTCTAAAAGCACCCTACAAGAGAGAGTGAGCATTCAAGCAAAAGAGTATAAACTATATAGTTCATACATTCTCAGGCAAAATTAATTTCTCAGACACTCCTGAGGTCTGCATCCCTGGACTCTGGCACAAGGGAGACAAGGACACGTTTTTAAATCGGAGTGAGCACTATCCTCAAGAGATCTAGTAAGCACTAATCAGGAAGGATGTTTCGTTATTAAATGCATCACTGAGTCCTTTAAATATCACTCGTTGGGTCGTAAATTCCTATTAAACGCAGATAATCCATCATTGTCTTACACAGATAGAAGACAAAAATTGTGAGGGATTTGCCAGCAATCTATTTCTGTCCCCAAGTCCCCCTTTCCACACACTTTAAGACAGGTGATGCTGCTGTAATATTCTCCACTGTGCCACAGCTCACACTGTGCTTTCTCTGGATTTCACACCTGTGGTGGTTTTGTCCTTGGCTGGCTGGCAACTCCACACAGCCATTCACTCGCTCCCCCCACTCCCAGGGAGAGAATTAAAGGGGTAAAAGGAAAAAAGACTTGTGGCTTGAAATACGATCAATTTAATAACTAAACTAAACTGTCTCCGCTGAACCCGGGACGACACCCTGCTCACTTATTTCTGTGTAGGATCCTCTTTGCATTGCTCATGCATTCCTGTTCCCCTTACCCTCTCCCACTCTATACACAGGCTCATCTTAACCGAGTGCTTTCCCGAGCTTGGCATCCCTGATAACAAGCTACCCACTACCACTTTTGCAAACTGCTCTTTAATGGTTTTTATTCTCTGTCTGGGAACAGCAAGCTTTTTTGGGAAGGGGATTCCCAACGCATCAAATGCAACCAGGCTTCCTTCCCTTCATTTCACCTGACCGCTCTGGTGCATGTGCCCACTGTATGGTTTGACGTAGCTGGCCCCGTGTGTTGCAAGAAAAGATAGTCTGCATGGGAGACTTTCAGCCCTGGTTAGAGGATAATCGTACTTATACTCGCTGCAGAGCAGCTGGGAAAGCGAGCTGGTTTCCTGGAGTGCGTGGGAGGCTGTGAGTAGGTGGTAACTAAAAATTGTGAAAACAGAGTTTATAGGATTTTAAAATCATCATCACTATTATTTTGGACTCTACAGCAAGATTACAAATCTTAACGGTTGCTTAACTGTATACAGTTTACCTACAAATATGTGCTATTATAGATGTTTTTCACAAACAAACGCTACAGCAAGAGTAGGAAATTATTGATCGTTCTGTTCAGGCTAAGAAGATTTTCTTTTCAGTCTCCAGCAGGGCTTTGGCAAGATTATTTTAAAAATATACACAGTTTGGAACCCAGATTGCATTCACTGCCAGATTATAATGATCACTTCAGTCAGGGCTGGGTGAATTTCAAAATGCTTGGGGACTCAGCTCAGGGCAGTGCCCTCCAGTCTGTGATATTTTTAGTGACGGGCAAACCCAAAAATTTGGGTGGTTATCCAGAGTTCATCTGGACTGCCCAAATGCCTACAGTCTGCAAAAACGAGCTGGAAAGTTTTCAAGGAAGATGGGTTTTGCACTGTTTCCAGTACTGCCTATTTCTGCTCAGGTCAGAAATCCTAGGAGAAAATCTGCTTTCTTCACACTGTTTTGCTGCACTTCTGCTGCCAGTCATAGCTGCAAAGAACAGAGTCTGGCAAACAAACTTGGAAAAATAGCTGGGGAGAAAAATTAACCCTTCTGAAAGGCAAAATGATGGTTCAGGCTTGGGTGGTGGTCCAGATGTATTCCTACCCCACAATTCAACCCCACTCCTACCCAAAGCAGAGGGAACTCACATTGCTGATGCCAATGGAAGATCTGCTTTGCTCCTTCCTGTTATAGTATCCCTGAGCAATCTGCTGCTGAGGTAGTTCCAATTTAGGAGAAAATTCCCCAGGGATTACAGCCTCTTGGCAATTTTGGGTAGTTAGCTTTTCTTTCCTTCCATGCCAGATACTGGCCACAATATGAAACTGTTTTGCAACAAATAAAGGAGTATGTAATGTCTTTCAGGCAAAGAATGGTGAGCTACCCAAACCAATTAATGCCTCTGAGCCAAACCCATCCCCAGTTTAAGCTTAAACCATTTCAGTGAAGTGGCACCAGTGGGCAATTAGACGTAATCTAGATTTAATCTTTTGATTTCACGTGAGAGTCCTGGCTATGCGAGGTCTTAATGACTAGTCAGCTCGGCTAGCTTTGGGGTGAGGCTGCAGATGGAGAGTGAAGGTGGCAAATGTGAGCTGCTGAATACTAAGCAGCCACTCTGGAAGGATTTCTAAATAAATAATGTTGTCTTAGGCCTCATCAAGGGAGAGCCTGAAATGCTTCTGCCATGTCCAGCATGCCGTATTCCAGGAGGTTTTTAATGACACAAACTCAGCATTTTAAGACATAACCTGCTTCTGGTCTTTGGGACATGAGCCCCTGAATCTCAAGAAAAACAAGACTGCATTCTCGTTTTCTTCCAAATCCCATCTGCTCTTTAAACTTTACATAGACACTGAAGCATCACACTTTTCTTCCCGAGCAGCACTTTCCCCCCTGGTACCTACCCCAGGCCCTGTTATCCCAGCCTTCTTCTGGGATCACAGCACGCTTGCGAGAGGCAGAACGTTGCCTCATGGTAGCAATTTCTGAAGGGGTTAAGGATCCACATCGCAATTAGCCCTCTAATTGGCAGCAGCAGAGGCTGAATTCCAGTTGCAGAGGTAACAAGCAGCTCAGCTCAAGTCGTGCCTTTGCCTGCTATCTATCTGTTCCTGCAGGAGTTCACCAGTGGAGATAGGTGCACACGTCAGACCTCAGCACAGCAGCAATCTTTGCAGCAACACATTTTTCTGGTTTCTGCTCCAAAGGCATAAACTCGGATTCTTTTGTGCCATGTTGCTTCTTGCACTAGTGCTCATTTTGGAGTGCGCAAACCCACTCGGAATAAAAACAGCAGTGCGGCTGAACAACACCCCCTCAAACAAAATTCAGATCAAACCTGTCAAGATCCTGTGAAAATGTGAGAAGTTG
Source organism: Pterocles orientalis (assembly GCA_011057875.1). Lineage (NCBI taxonomy): Eukaryota > Metazoa > Chordata > Aves > Pterocliformes > Pteroclidae > Pterocles > Pterocles orientalis. The sequence goes on from WKFP01013666.1 coordinate 111,147, forward strand.
AGTTTGTGTTGTGGGTTTGTTTTTTTTTTTTTTCTCCCTGTTTTGAACTCATCTGTTCTTCCAAATTTGGGCCAGGACCAGAAGCTAAGCTATTCAAAAGCTGCATGCAGATAATACTTTTACAGTGTACAGTTTTGACCCCTGGAGGTGTTAAGGACTTTCAGTAAGGTTCAGGGATCTTCAAAGAGAACTAGATCCTGTCGGAGGGGACAGAGTCTGCAGCTCACCTGACCTGATACAAAATCCAGAATTGATCTAGCTTCAGGTGCTTCCTGGAGAGTGGAGACCTCTTCCTTCAGTGATGCCTCTGTCTTTCAGGTGTTCAACTTTCACGGCTCACAAGTTTGAGAATGTGAGGCTGAGCATGTATAACCGAAGCAGGAACTGCTCCAAGAGCTGCCCCCTTCCCCAGCTCTGAGTGCAGGACATCTCTGAGCTGTTTGCTCAGGTGGGCTTATCTGAAATGCAGTTTTCAGAGCTGGTCTCCTGCCTAACTAAAAATTCAAATATAAACAGACAGATTAGGAAGCCAAAATGCAGCCACTGGAGCTGGAAAAATTAGGTTCTAAATGAACGACTTCGCCACCTATTTGTTTAAGCAAGTGATGCCGCTGGGATGGAGACAATCATTTGCCCAGGGCAGGGTTACTAACATCAGTTTGGAGGGCTGAGCAGCCCAGCCTTGGGGTTTTGGTACCATCTCAGGCTGCAGCTCAGCTCAGCACATGCTGAACTTTAAGCAGATGCTGAAGCACTTTGCTGAATTTGGGTCTCAGGAAAGCTGAGCTTGTTAATGCTGAAATCACTCCAGTGCTTTTTTTTTGTTGAAATTTTTCACACTTAATTTATTATGACAAGGGAGATAAAGTACAGACTATTAAGTCTAATTAATGGCACATGGAGAAACATTGATATGTAAGTGTGCAGAGAAGGGAAACTGCCAGAGCACATACTGCTGCCTCACTCTTTCTTTCCCTTTTCAGAGTGCAACTGGCACAAAAGGCCTCCTTCCACACTCCTTTAAAGATTTTGCCTGCACACCTGAGCAAGAAGCAGCCCATACACCACCTTGCCTGTCTGCAGCATCGTTCCACTTCCAAGCCACAGCCCAGCTCTCTGCAGCAGGCAATGAGGCAGAGAAAAAAGATGCCAGCTCCTTGTGGTC
>WKFP01013666.1:114386-129483 GCA_011057875.1 Pterocles orientalis
ATATTATATTATATTATAGTATTATAATGTTATGTTGCATTATGTTATATATCATTCCCAGGGAGTCAAGTGCTGCCCATGGACCTGGAGTACTTACAGAACACACAAATAAGCTGTAATTCACTGAAATAGATGTATGGAAATCTTCAGGAAAAGCTGATGTGCAAAATTCAATATTTCTAGCTCACTGTTGTTATCATTAATCCGTGGAACTTTGGGCTTCAGAGAGACATGCCCACCTACCTCCGTTCTTGGAGTGTGCTGCTATTCAATCGCTCCATCCTCTATCAGCCATTAGAAGGTAACAGCTTCGAGACATGACAGCCTGCAGGGCTGCCAGACGAGACCTCTGGTTTTGATAAATGGAGACACGCGCCTCTCTGTGTAGCCAGGGCTGAGCTGGGGTTGAGCAGAGAGGGCTTCCCATTCTCTTCCAACATGTTTCCAGAGCTGCTCCAGAGTTTGGGAAGCACCATAGGGACCTCAGGTTGGAAACATCTCTGGACACTTCTCTTTTTACCTGCAAGCCTTGACAGTTTGCAGTGGCTTTCTTGTCTGCAGGACAATTTACAGATTTTCATAAATTTTGAAATTTTTCACTAAATTTCACAGATTTACACAAATCTGTAAATCAGAGGGAGTCAAGGGGCTCCTTCTGAAAGCTGAAGCAGTAGCACGTGGTGCCCATTCCCTCTCCAGGCCTTTGCCAGACTACTCTTGAGGGCTGCAGCTTGGAATGTTATGAGAAGGGAAGGAGTACATGAGAGATTTGAAACAGAAAAGCATTTCTGACTTTGTGACATGTGCAGGAATTTTGCCAGGACAGCTTCACAAGAGGGTACAAATGAGAAGTACGTGTGTGTGTGTGTGTACATGTCTGTGTGTGGGTGTATATATCTATCCTGATTTTTTTTATACATACACATATATATATAATTTCATATCTTGCAAAATTCAGTTTTGACACAATAGGTTTTCTCCAATCTCACATCTCATCTGAGATGAACAAGTCACTTGACACTCTCGGGCCTCAAAGTCAGGCAGTTAATTCCGACGACGTTCCCGCTAAACACTTCTCTCTTTTCACTCGCCTGCTCTAAATACAAGCCCATCGGATTTGCTGATTTACATAATATCTTCTGACAAGCTGACTCTGAAGTCTTCTTGGGTGATTTGCTTCTTTTTGCACAACAAAATGGGAGACGGTAACATCCAAGGGAGCAAGTGCATCTACTTCCTTCAGATTGAGCAACTCCAGCTGCCAGAGCTCCGGTTCCTCTGGAGGCAGCGGGTTCAGAAATTATGCAGCTGCCATGGAGATGGAGGCAGAAAACCTCTAAAAGGATCTGGGACTATGTCAAGTGGGTCAGCTCCCCGGCTTCCCACTACACGAACCAGGAGATGCTTTGAGGTGCTCCTCTTCTCCAGACAATGCTAAAGTGCCCCAGTGTCACCCACGCATGGAAAACAGGAGGGAGGCGTGAGTTCAACCATGTGCTTTCTCCTCCTGAAATAACAGAAGAGCAGAGCTGGGAAGTAAGACAGATTAATCTTTGCTAGTATTAAAAAAAAAAAAAGTTTCCTATGGATTATCTTTTCACAGAGCCCTAAGCCTTTGAAAATTTGGTCCCAACATATCTTGCCTATGAAGTCAATTAGCTCCTAAAATGACAAGGCATTAGAAAGAACCCAGGAGCTGATATAGAAATACCTTGCTTTATTAAGCCTGGCCAATTTTCTGTCAACAAAAATTATGCTTCTGAAGTGATATGGAACAAGAATCAAACATGAAAGCATACAAGTATCCACTTTTGAGCCCTTGATAGTTCTAAGAAGTCACTTCTCGGTATTTCTGCTGCACAGAATGGATTTTCATTGCCTGGAGTATCTATTACCTAATGAATAAAAAACTTTCATTAGGCATTGAAGTGTAGTATGAACTAAAACACTGGAAAACATACAGTACTTCATGGTGAATTCTTGTGGTAGAAATGGCATTTTTAGTGACTTCTGTGGCATGGATGTGTCACCAACCATACTACTGAGCTTGCAGTCAAACTTTCCCTTGACTTCTCAACAACAGAAGCAATGAATTTCACAGACAAGCATGTGCTGGTCAGGGAACATTTTATTTTTTTATCAGGACGTCATGCTCAGATCCTTGGTTGTGGTTTAGGAATGCCGTTCCCAAATCCTGAGTGATTCGTGTGCAGTCCAAAAGCCTATGGCAAATTCAAGCTACAGCAATCTCAAAGGGCATAAACCATCCAAAACATCATGGGCAGATCTGGAGATGTCAGGTCACCCCTGCTCTGGGAGGAAAGAATTATGTATTAACCCAGCTGTAGGCAGGAAATCCACCCGGATTATAGCCTGGAGAACCTCCAAATGCTGGGACCTGTCCTGATGGCTTTGGTCTTCCCTTTATGGCCCTTTAAAGGAACTTTGGAGAAAATACATCCCTTCAACCCTGCCCCAGGAAAGAAAGGTTCGACTTGAAGTCTTGAAAGCTCCATCCAACATCTGAGCATTTGAGGATGGTGCCCCACAGTTGCATTGCATTCTGCTTCCTTGCCAGCCTGTCCTGCCTTTCCTACCAGCAGCAAACCAGACAGCAGTCTCTGTTCATATGTCTGAATTTATCACAAGGTATGTCACACTCAATCCCAGCTGCTTTATCCTAGTTTTGCACACAGGGAAATAGAGACAAATACACTCCAGTTGTCCACTTTTTCATGAAAAAGCAGCTTTAGTGGCAGGAGTAACCTAGCAACCTGTTGGGCTAAGCACACAGCTGGTTAATAGCATAAGAAATATAAGTGTATAGAAAGAAAAAAAAAGTGTATAAGAAACATAAGCTGTAAGAAATACAAGTGATTTAGCTGTTTGGGGAACGGTGGCAGTTGCTGAATGACGCAACCCAAGGAATAAGCACAAAGGCTGAGAAGGGCAGGGGTCCAACAGAAAGAGGAGTGCCTGGGTTGGGGCTGGGTCAAGTGCGTTTAACCCCGGGTAGCAGATGTGCAGGGAGTGGTGCAGTTAGAGGAGGTGTGAGGAGCCATAAAGCACAGTAAAACCTTGTTTATAGAAGCTGAACAGCTGAGGCTGGATCTGCCGTGATAACAAATCCAACAAATCCGTAAAGTTATACCGGAGTGCTAGGCGTGAGGAGCAGGAGTTTGGCAGAGTGCCTGTGAACATGGAAATAATTTCTATTTTCAGTTAGGTGGCCAGAACCCCAAAAAAGAGAAAAAAAAAAAAAATCAGTCGGAGTTGTCTGAAAACATATTTTCCCCCTTTTTTTCATCAAGGAAAAAAATAAACTGTCTTGAGCCAAATAAACATTTTATTCAACCCAAAACGTTTTGCTTTTAATAGAGCAAAAGTCAAAGGACAATGTAGGGCTGTCTTCCCTGGTTTAGCCTCGGGGGTTACTCTGGATACCAAGGAGGATGGGAGTAACCGAAGGGCTGCTCCCTTCCTCCTCCAAAGCCCAGACAGCAGCTCAGCTCTCCCCTGCAAGATGCATGGAGGATACTGACCCTCCCGACAGCCAGGGAGGCAAGCTGGAGGAGCTGGAAAAGTCCTATCCCCACTTTCTGAAAGATGCTGTAAACTCTGTGAAGAGAACAATGTACAATAACACAGATTTTGTCCACATTGCTGGGAAGAACAGGGACCTCATCCCAGCCTGGATAATGTATAGCCACACCATCTCATTTCCCAAGCCAGGCTAAGTGAAACCTGGATTTACTGTCATAAATAGGTGGCAAAATGTATTCTAAATATTAGGGCATCCCTTTCAATGTACCTGGTCAGCATAAAGAAGAATCAGGTCTCAAGAGTTTCTATGACAATCTTTTTTTTCTTTTTCCCTAGCACAGTAGCAGTCTTGCAATATTTAGGTAAGGAAAAACACCGACTTAAGAAGTAGCCAATTTAAAAAAAAAATAAAAATCTGGTGATTTCCTGTCTCCTACTCGGATCAGTCTGAAAACGAAACACCATGCAAGCACAAAAAGTGATTATGTGACTCGCTGCCTCCAGCTATTCTGACTTCACTGGGTGCCTTACAAGCATCTATTGTTCTTGGAGATAGCCTGAGACATGCTTCCCAGAGAGATTATGATATATTTTTGCTATGAGGAGGAAAAAAACCGCTCTGATACTGCGTCATGTCATCTCTTTAGTGGTATCTTGGATGCAGTGTACTGTGGAAGTGTGAGAGGGAAGAAAACAAACCTGGTATATGACTAGTGTGTTGAACCACTTACACTACGGACCCAAGAGCCTGTATTTTACTCATGGTGGACTCTGCACTTGTGAAAGGTTTTTTTTCTGATTTCACAAAAGATAAATCCCACGTTGCCTGCCCCCAGCAGCTGCATTTGCATGCATCCATGGAGCTGGCTCCATCTCCATCCAAAGCCCTGGTCCTGCAAAGGTGGGTCCCTCGTTGTCAACACGTGCTTTGGCCAAATCCCTGCAGAGCTGCTGGAAGCTCACCTGCAGACCTCACAAAGCCGGAGTCCAGCCCTGTTTGTGATGGGGCAACAGGACAATAACCCCATGCCTGCCTTAGAGACTGTGCACAGACGGTTGTTCTTTGAAAAAAAGAGAATTAGCAATCATGGTATCAACATGCAAAAACATTACGCCTATAAGCAGCGGATTACCGTGCAGTCTCTCATCTTTATGAATGGCTCCAGGGATGAAGAGGAATCTGAAACAAGATGGGATTTCTTGTGCAACAAACAAATAATGGTTTTACCACCCTGCTCAGGGACTGCTCATTCTCTCCATCCCAAACCCTGCTGCCAAAATCCAGGGCGCGGGAACTGCCTCAAAGACAAACCAGTTCCTCTTGCATGAACACCCTGAGTTTGGGGTTAAGGGAAAGATGGTCCTCACTGTTTCAATCCATTTAATCCAAAATGTCTTCAAAAGCCCTTGCGGATGCTCCAGACTGATCTGCATGGCTAAGAAGACATTGTGAACTTTTATAACTTCTCTTCTAAGACAAAAAGCAATATAATGGTCCCTCACGGCATCCCTGTGAGATCAGCAGAGATTATAATCTTTATTTTATTGAGACAGGAATAGGCAGGGAGAGGGCACGGGCCGCTTCAAAATTCATATCCACATGGTAATAGGGTGCCACAAACATAATGAGGAGAAATCACAGGAAGCTAAGCACTCATATCAGTGCTTAATTCTTAAAGTGTCTGGACAGAATGGCTTTTTCTTTAAAGCCTCTGACACATCTGAGAATAGAGCTCTCATCTCCTGACCGTAGAAATACCCGTTAGCCAGAAGACTCTTCCCAAAAGGGGTTACGATAACACCAATGTTGTACTGAGGGTCAGGAGGCACAAATAAGCTTCACCTACCTAACATCTCAAATTTGGGATGGACTAAGCCCCTTGCTGTTACTTCGTCGTGATGCAAAATTAAGATTCACACAAGATCCAGCAACAGGAAAGGCTGAAGGGGAACAGCCTAGATTTCTTGTCAGCTAAAGCCACCTTCTGTTCCAAGGTCACTCTGGAGACGAAGGAGGGCATGAACATTTGTAAATATTTTTAATTAAAGCTCTTCCGATTCTATAAGCCATGTAGAGGAGTTCTTAGTGTGCCATGCTGGAACTGAAGGTTATCATCTCGTGAGTAGTCAAGGTCCCTCAGAGCCCCAGGAGTAGGAACTAGAGCTGAGCAAATCATCTGCAACTAATATTTTTTTCATGAATCTCACCTTTGTCTGAGAATTCTCTATAAACAGATTGCAACATTCTCTAATTTATTCATTATTTATGTTCAAGAGTAATGTCAGCAAATACCTTCCTCTCTGCAGAGCAGTCCATCATAAATTATAATATGCAATAGGTGCCATATCCATCTAGTTCCCTTTCTATTCCCTGGTAAGGGGAGTTAGGTAACAAAGCAATGCAGTGTAAATTTTACAAGAAAATAAAGTATTCAGAATTCACTGATGGTCAGTACATGAGCACCTTTATTTAAAATTAACTCGGCAAGCCCTCATGCTTGTAGAGCTTGAATATACAAATAAATGCAGAAGTCAAACACAGGAGGCCAGCTGAACCCAATCAAATCAAAATTCACTTTCATATTCAAATTATTACATGCTTTTTTTCCTCTCTTTTCCTACTGCCCCTGCTCTGCTGGGTAGCAAAGCAGTTGGCAGCTGCAGGTCCAGGAGGCTCTCATGATCCCTTCTCTCATTTTTTTTTTCCTAGCTACACAATCTAAAGATCTCCAAAGTCCAAAGCCCAATTCAGCAGAAACCATGGTGTTGTCAATCACTTAAAATCACCCTCTTTTGCTGAAAGCAAATTATTTTTTTGTGAAGTTAGACACTGGTTCACTAGAAAAGTTGCTTTTCTTAGCTCTGCCCTCTGCCAGGTCTCCTTGGAAAGCTGAGTTGGGGCTAGAAAAATACAATCAGACTCGAAACTAAACAGGACTGAGTTTCATATGAGTTGCAGATGATGCTCCAAGCACAGTACCCATAGTACCCAAGCCTGTATCCCACAGCGCGGGGATGTCGCGTGAACCAGGACTCTGCTCTAGCCAGGCGCATCACCAAACCACAGTGTGTCCACCCGAAAGTCAGTCCATGGCTTACCTACACAAACCGCACTATCTGCTACAAGGATGGATGCAATCAGCTCTATATTGTGTGCAAATGCATGCCAAACATTCCCCTTTGAACCATGTCATCTACCCCATGTCAAGACAATTAGACAGTATCCAGGGCCACACTAAGGCTTTTGGCAGCTACAGGGAAATATTTAGCAGGGCTGGTTCTTTGCTGTGCAGACCTAGAAAGGATGAATCTTCTTCTAAAATGCAAATTTTTTTTCAATATTTTGCAAATGTGCTCCAAATAACTCTTCTAGGAAAAGCATTTACTATGAATAAATATTACATGCTCCTGGTTAGCTGTAATTTGTTCAAATTTGCTCTGCTTTGAGATCTGGAGGCAGAAGGTAGCAATAAGAGAAAAATGTAAAAGCTTTTTTTTTTTTTCTGAAAGGAATATGCCTTTGAAATTAGGCACACAGATCCTAATCCTTGGCTGAAAAACAGAATTTTTGTTTTATTGAATGACTTGAATGCTTAGTCGCTGCTTTAAAACCCAAACAAAGCCACGTTGTGGTCTCCAGCGTGGCCCAACGCCTGCATAGTCATGACCACAAGATGTTGATTTTTCTCACTGTCATAGAATAATGTAATTTCATGACAGATTTGACTCCTTTGTGCTTCGGCATGAAAGGTAATGACTGCTCGATGGAAGCCAGATCTTGCACACTTTAAGCATCTGAGCTGTCCCTGTTGATTTCGGGCTGTCACCATAAACTCTTCCACATCTTCATACCGTCTGCATCCGCACACATGTTCCAAGCTGGACAAGGTTGAAGATGAGCAACAGCCCCCATGGAGATGTCTGTACAAACCACTTTGGGGAGGAAGTCTTGGAGCAGAGATGTCAAAAAGAAATGAGCATTAAAAAATATTTCTATCTCATGCTCCGCTACAAGCTATGCTTCCCGCAACCGAACGCTGGCACAATGGAGACGCTTTCATACCAACTCTTAGCAGTCGACATGACACAACTCTTTGTTGCCATGTGCAGTATCAAAACTCCCTCTGTGTTTACCAAAAAAAAAAAAAAAGCATTACAAAATTTTTAGCATCATTGAGTTGCTTGGGTTCATTCACTTCTCCTGCTCTCATGGCCCTTTGAATTAACTTTCCACCAAAAACATTCGGGCTTCATGTTCCCAAAATAGCTGTTGGCAGGAAATGTTATTGGTTCTCAGTCTGTTGATGTGAACCACCGAGGGTGGGATTGTCGGTCTGTGTGTTGCTGGAGGAGGAGGAGGGAACAGCTCCCATGCAACTCCGGTGGGATCTGCAGTGGCGTCTGGGAGGGTGGAGGTGGCTGCAAACCCTTATGAGCACAGTGGGAGACATGTAAACTGCGAGCTGGTTATCAGTAGAGAGTCCTCAGCACCTCCCGAGAGGAAATAAATAAAGCAAGAACCAAGCCGGTCCGTAACTGAGATCAACTTGTCCTTGGACTGCGCTTGGGACCTGCTCCAACACCCACCAAGACGAGAGGAAAGACTGGGCTCCACTGTGATTTGAGACAAGCCCAAGCTGTCTGTTTGTCTCTCTTGCTTTAGAAAACAACTGATGGCACCTGGGCTTTATTTGTCAGCAAATCCGCTTTCCCTGCTTGCTCTTGGAGTCATACTCTCATCCGTCCTACAAAGTTCCTGAACTGATGAGCATGGCCCAGGCACCTCCTTCCTCCACCTGGTTCCACCTCTGCCCATCCAGGACATCCCCATTCTTGTTTCTGATGGCTTCCAAGGCTGTACAACCTAGAAGTTGTGCTGGATGGAGAAATGAAACTTTGGTGTGTAATTGCACCTTGCCGGAAACATGGATTTCTCAGGCAGTGAGAAAAGTCTGGGCCAGGACACATCACAACTTTGTAAAAAAAAAGTGAAAAGAAACCAGATTGTCACATTGCAGATGCTCTGGCCACCCCTGCAGCCACAATCGGGAAATCCAGTGGCAGGAGGACATTATTTGGAAGTCAGACAGGGAGATGATAGATGTTTCTGGCCAGCATGGGAGAGAAAGGGAAGAATCTTTTCTTTGTTCTCTCCCAGGAGTAAATGTGGGGGAAAATAATAATAATAACAATAAATAATAATAATTTAAATAATAATAATAAACAATGAATAAATAATAATAATAATTTTAAAAGCCACACTGCATTCCTCAATAAAACAAAGAGTGAGGCTGCTGGGAGGGGTGGGACTGGGACTCTCAGGCAGGGACTGGGATCGGGACTGGAACTGGGGCTGGTGGCAGGAGGGCTTGCTCAGTCCCTCCAGCAAACAGGGTGCCCATCCTAATGAGGCTTCTGCAAAAATGAATTGTTTTGCTTCAGGGAATCTGAAAAAAACGTGTTCTTCACCCTGAACCTGCATGGGCAGCTATTCCTGACTAGCAGCAAAGGTCCAGTTAAACAGTGGTGAATGGGGTAGGAGCAAGGTCCAGGCTGCTCTGCGGGACTGGGATTCAGCTCAGCCCTGCTGCTGCTGGTCTTAAAATCTCCCCTTCCTCTAGGTTTGTGGTGCTGTGTCAGCCAGTGTTTACGAGGTGCTATGACACTACGTGGCAAAGTCTAACCTTACGGATTTGTGCCATGACCCACCGCGAGCTGCTGGAAATAAAGCTGCTCCCAGTTATTGTGGTGGCATGGCTTCGCTCCTTGCGGCAAATGCTTCCCACATTTCTGAGCACAGCAGTCACCTTCTCATCCACCCCATTGCCGTATTAAAACCAGACACAGGTCAGAGACAGCAGCAGTTAACACAATGTGTTCCATTTCCCAGGCTTAGCGCCTCAGCCTTAGCAAGAGGCCCTCGGTTGCCTGCCAGAGATGGATTCATAAAAAACTGTGAGACAGACAGCAGTCCATTCAGCAGAGGATGAAACAGACTGTGCCTGAGTTGTCGGGTGCCTGAGAATAGAAATATTAATTAATTAATGCCCTTGGGACATCTATCAGCTCTACTCCCTCCCATGGTGCTAACTGAAGCCACCCCAACTTGGTGACCTTCATCCACCTCTGCACCTGCGACAGCTCCTGTTCTTCTTTGGAAAATGTGCCGTTAAACGGCGGTGCTGGGATGGGTGAATTACCGCAGCTCCGTGCTGGGACAAAAAAGCTCGGAGTGGCACATTGGCTCCCAGCACAGTGTGACAGGTTTCCCAGCAGTTCCTTTTGGAGATCAGAAGAGCTGGAGACCAAGAAAACGCTGTTTCTTAACAAGCAACCCCTCCCACAGCGTGCCGAGAAGAAAGCCGTATTTATAGCTCGGGGGAGGCAGTTTCGAGGTCAGATGGGGGCTGGCTTGCACTCAGACTGCCCACAGCTGCTCTCCCTGCTCCCAAAGCCCTGAACACCCCGGGGAATGCAGCCAGGGGTGTGCTGCAGAGGTACGACCTGGAAACCTGCACCGATGGCATCTTTGGGAGTGGGCTGTGTCTGAATGCAGGCTGAGCAACCAAAGGAAACATCTCCGTGTGGGGTCTGGGGGGTTGTTCTGCCAGTCCCTCTTCTCTTTGACTTTGCTTCTGCTCCCAGGTTGATATATCCAGTATCAATGAGGCATTTACACTCCATCGTCGAGCCCTCTAAGAACACGTGTTTACTCCGAATGGGCTGTGCTGTTAAATTAACTACTATCATTTAAGTATATATATTTTTTTAAAAAAAAATTGGGGAGGATGATGTATAGCAGGGCTTTTTTGTCTCCCCTCTGGAGCAATCTAACACACAGCAGCAGGCGGGATGGTTTGTGCCGCCCGTGGTCCAGCTGATCAGCACAGCTGGCTGTAAGTGAGCAGGAGATGGTGCTTGCACAATCTCACACGTTACTCAGGGTACTTTGGGAATATCGGTGACACGGGAAGTGACAAGAGCATCGATAACACGAGGACAAGGGGAAATTAACTGTGAGCTGGTGAGAACCACCAAAAGAAATGTATTTTCCATTTGAATGGTGCTGCCTGAGTCCAATGCCCAAGCCCGAGAATTTACTGACCTGCAGCATTTGCTGTCACAGATCCTAACGTACGACGATAGCCAAATCCATCACGTTTGGTGACTGCCACTTCACCAGTGCAGATGTGTCCCTTGCCCCCAACACAGAGATGCAGAACCATCACATTGATTCATCCCATGTGCCAGAGAAGGCAGATTTTACCACTCTAAATATGAAAGGATGACGAGTCTTAGAGAGAAATAACAAGAGTAAGGACTCCTCTAGGAAGAGATGAGCTGGAAAGGAAGCTCAGGCTCAGGAGCGTTTATTTCATGTAAGTAAAAAATACAGAAAAACTCCAATGTGCATGCATGCACCACAGCAGGAGCAGGAAGAGGGATATCCTGAGAGGGATATCTGGCCTCAGCTATGCAGAGGTTTTAAAACACATGGCCACAAGGGCTCGTGCATTCACAGACCCATGCTAGAGATGTTCCTAGAAGAAGAGACCATCAGGGATGCGCAAAATTATTTCTCTATAGTTCTGCATTGCAACTTTGCAGGTATTTAGTGCTGGGATTTCAATAGCATTATCTAGTGAGGGAAGGAAAGTGCAAAGTTCAGACAGACTCAGATATCACACAAAATTCATACTCTTCTCGCCGAGGCTCCTCCAGAAGGCAGCAGCAGCCAGCTGCATGCATCCAATTTTGCAGGGTTTGGAGGGAGGGACAAAGCATCATCTGTGCATCATTTCTGTAGGCAGCCTGCTATTACCTGCCTGCTCAGGATGTGATCATTGCTCTCAGGAAACATGCCTGGACTGCAGAAGAGGCATGAACTGCATTAATTCCGCCCAGCACCTGGGCATTCAGCACTCCTTCGTGCTAATATTTACTGCACATCACAGTATCGCAGGGGTGGAAGCTGGACATTTGGGCAGCTGTGCGGGGAACATTTGGAGATGAGCTCTGGAGGGCAAGGAGGAGTTTTGGGAGGGAAGGACGTGCGTTTGAGATCCAATGGGTCAGTGCACAAATAATTTTGCCGTAGAGATATAAACTGTCAGTAGGTTTAAGAGATGGAGGTGAGCTCATCCACCTCTTACAGATTTTCAGGGCTCTCTAGAGATTTATTTGATGTTGAAATGGTGTGTACTCCCTCACATTGGTAAAGATCTCTTCATAACCCTCATGGCTTCTTCCCTCCCTCCCTGACCTTTTTTTTTTTTTAATAGAAGTATACATTTTGAACCATGACCGAAAACATCCTGAGCACTGCTGGAGAACACACGTGGGCTCAACACAGAGAGCAAACCTCAGGAGACCACACCGTGATTCTCTCTTGTCTCCATCAGCTCGGGCTCTGGCATCTGCTCCATCTCCCATCCAGGACTTTGTCCAAAATCCCAGTAATCACCGAGGGTGGATCTCCCCCAGCACATCCTCAACCTGCTTTTGTCAGGACCCACCTGTGTTTTCCCCACTGCTGACCATGCTGCACCTGAAAATCCTCAGACACATGAGCAGCAAAATTTTTTATTTTTTCACCTCCCCCTGGTAAATTCAACAAAGAATTCAGCTGCAAGCTGTGCACTAAGCCATTTTCCCCTCTCACTGTGGGCAGCGTGATCATTTAATAAGCAAAAAAAAAAAATGTTTTGAAGGCTACAAAGCCAGCAGAGGGGAAATAGTAGCAAGGAGGAGAAAAGTGTCATGCCAGCAAGCAGATTTCATGGCGTGATACGAGGCAGGGAAAGCTTCCAAAGGGAAAAATGCCACTCCCAGCTAAAAATAAAGTCAGCCCAGGAAGCCTCAACCCAACAGCTTGTCTGCTGCGAACTGAAGCAGCGCTGGCTGAGAGAGGAGATATCGATCTGCTGCTGCAAGGAGGCAACAGAATGCCTCCTGCATTTGAATATAGTTCATATTTACTGGTTTGTGGCAGAGTATAAAATGTGAGGGCTTTGCTGTTTTGACAGCAGGGTGAGATCTTTTCATGCAAATCGTAAAGTTGAAAGCGCAACACCCGCCCAAAGGGAAGGATTTCCTTCTCCAGTGACTTTGGATTCAGAAACCCCAGTTCTGTTCCACCAGCACTGGCGAGGTGGTGACCCCCCACTGAAACTGGTGCAGGGTTTCCCTGTGTCACCCTGCCTCAAAAAATGAAGATGTGCTTGCCTCGGTGTCTTTGTGGCTACACGGTGTCCTGTTTACAAAGAACTCCGAGATTTTTGCTCTGGAGGCATTAAAACCTGCTTTTAGTGCACAGCCATTAGAAAAGTAATGACAGCATCACCCTCTGCCAAACTTCACAGGGACAGTGACAATCTCAGCCTTCATCAATGTCACCCAAGGGGGGGACTTAAAAGGGAAAAATGTGTGAGAGGTTTATTAAGCAAACAAGCAAAAATACCTGCTGTGCACATGGCATTGGAGTGGATGCATGGCCAAGGTCACTCTGGGGATCTGCCTGTCACTTACAGCCTCTCTGAGTGTTCTCAAAGTCCACGGAGTCATCAACAGTCTGGCTCTTTGCTCATTTTGGGGCTCACATGGAGGAGAAAGCAACACCGAGGAGCAAGGAGCAAGCATCATATCTGCAGCAGAGAAAAAAATCTTTCCTTTATATTTAACAGCTTAGGTGCTATATCCTCATCCCATTTTATCCCACTTAAAGAAAACCGCTGTCATGGTAGAAACCAGCACCACAACGTTTGGCCAGATGTGATGCATCTGTCCCGGCATCCTCAGGGTGCTGTGAGCAGGAGCGGCGGCTTTGAGAGACCAGTTTGCAGTGCGATGGCTGCTAAGCCCTTTCCAGAAACACAGACATCTCCTAGGGTAAAAGAGGTTTCCGTTACAAAAGGTGGATGGAACATTTTGTCATCATAATCTCAGGTGTTTTCCCAGCGCGCCAGGTTCCCCGCCAGCATGGCAAGGACAAGCGCGGGAGACTCGGCGCCTGCTGGAGCTGCAGCGATGGGGAGAGAAAAGCTGAACACTCATGGCACTGTTCCCCACCTTCAAAGGCTCTCGGAGGAAACTGCCAGTAAAGCAAATATGGTTTTAAGCAGAGACGTCTCCAGAGACCCAGGAATCTTTCCGCTGGATGTTCTGAATGCGGTTGTGAGCCTCAGAGATCCTGATAAGAAAGTTCCTGCTGAGATGTTCTGTCGAAGTTAAAATGTCTGTACATCAGCACATAAAATGTGCGTTAGAGATTCCTTGTGCACACATTCAAGCCTCTGGAGAATGATATTTCATGCAAAAGAAGACGAAGGATTTATGGAGATTTACAGAACTGGTAACCATATTTTTGGTTATGAATATTATAACCATGTATGTTGTACATGAGTGCTAATCCATGCATTAAGCTGCAAGGATTTTGCTGTGTTTTTCTCGGCTGTTTATAAGAAGTGAGACATTTGCTGCATCGACTTGTGCCCCGTCCCCTTTAATCAGCCATGACATTTGCTCCTGCGCTCAGCTGTGACTCAGAGATCTCCAAAGGACGAGGACACTCAGTTCCCAGGACATACCCTTAGTCCACCTCTAATTTTAACGAACCAGAAATGGAACAAGGAACAGAAAAAGGAGGTGATGAAAAACCAGGGCAGCTTCTCCAGAGGTGCTCTGATAGCTGGGGACAAGGAAAACCAGCCAGAGCACAGCAGCAGGATGCTGCCAGGCTGCCCACAGCTCATCTTATCCCAGAAGCATCTTGTGTTTTGAATGCCCATACGTTTTCAGCTTTTAGTTTTTCTTCATAGCAAAACTCCGGGAAGTGGGCAAAGGAAGGGAAACCCAGTAAAAACCCAGGACTAATGAAGGGTGTAGCAGCAGAAATCACTGGGAGGTATTTGTCCCAGGCAAAACCCCACCACTAACGCAATGATGGGCTGCAGAAGGTGTGGGGCCAAAAAGACAACTTGCTTCGTCCATCTGGTTTTTGAAGGAGAAAATGGACATTTGTGGGGAAAGGACAACAAATGATTAAATGAGGTGGAATTTGAGAAAAATACGATATATTTATATATGCTTATGTATATAGGAGGGACAACAGAGGACTTTGCTGTGGTTTCGGAGGAGGCTGGCTTTTCCTCTGCACCAGGAATTCACGTGAACAGGAAGCAGCGAGCAGCTTGGTCATCACAAAGGCATAAAAAAACCCCTTTGGGCTGGCCCTGATCTATATAATGACACATTTATATGGTCCAGATAAGCTGGTACAGAGCACTGACTTTATTCTAATCTAACTGCCTGATTAATACATCTGCAACTGGGCTCAATAAAGGCAGCGAGTGGGAAGGAGATAAGGAAGGACACAGACATATATTTGTTCAGGTGTTAGCGTGACAAACACTTTACACCTGCAGCCTCCCTTTGTTTTTAATAAAGGTTCCGGTCTCTATACACCTGCCTTTTCCCAGAAGCAGATAAATGGCTTTTCTAGTATCAAGGCTAGGCAAAAAAAAAAAAAAAAAAAAAAAAAAAACAGAAAAGGAAA
>WKFP01013666.1:129503-155431 GCA_011057875.1 Pterocles orientalis
CAATGAGACAAATATTGGAAGGTGCCACAACTACGCTGCAAGTACAGCAATACCCTGTGTTCCTCTCAAAGCCCTGACTCCTCGAATCGTTACACAGGCTCAGCTGTCTGCTGAAAAAATGATATTTCTTCCCCTCAGTTTCAAAGAAACCTTTAAAAGTGCTGGCACAAAAAAAACCCAACCAACCAACCAAACAACAACAACAAAAAAAAAACCAAGAACTAGAAGGCAAATTAAAATATGATTAATCACATCAGGTTTGAAGGCATATAGTATGCACACTCCCAGTGTTCATACTCGAAGTTGACTTGGATCCTGTGGATTTCAATGGAAAATTTTTTCACCATCGTTATGCATGGACATGCTGATTGCTCCAGCAGAACTGGGCTCCTCATGCTGCCCAGCCTGGACCTGCCTCCCCATCCCTGCAGCTTTGCCAGGGCACTTCGGCATGGGCTGCACATGAAAAGAAAAAAGGCAGATGATGTTCAGCTGTGGCACATGGAATTGAAAGCATAGGGGAAAAGCACAAATGGACACTGAGACAGAGGACAAGCCACACTTCACATTATTAACACATCTTGTTAATTAATGGATCTGCTGTTTTGGGGGTTTTTTTTTCTCCCTAATGGGAAATAAGCTGACACAGGATTTTTTAATTTTGTGCATTTTAGTTTTGGTTGCCATCCAGAGGAGGGGACCTTGCTAACAGGGTCTTGCTTCACATCCGAGATGACAATACCCAAGGGCTGATGTTAGCAACATCTCTTGTGGGTACCACACAAGGCATCCAGACAAGATGAGGGAGACAGAGGCTTCACACCTTTCACTGCAGAGCTGCTATCACTGCTCCCCTACCCTCTGCCTTGGGGGTTTATGGCCCCGCTTCGCCCTTGACACTGCATCACTGCTCAGGTTCGCGCATGATGAACTGCAAAGACCTGTGGGCATCATGACAAGTTGGGATGGACAAAGGTTTACAGTAATGGTGGAAGGAATAGATTGGGAAGAGAGGAAAGAGAAAATACGATGTGGGCACACAGAAAAAAAAATTAAAAACAGAGGGAGAAGCATGCCACTCATAGAAAAATGTAACTGAATCTGGAAAGCATTGTCAGCGTGCAGGCACAAAAACAACCTCAGTCATTCTCATTTACTTCAACATTTTGTTTATTGCTCCAACACGGTTGCTGTCCTGTCCCAAAACTTAACAGTTCCTATACAAAACATGTTTAAACAGACTGCCAGTGTCAAAGTTTTGCTTGTTTGTTTGGGTTTGGTTTTTTTTACTAGAAAATTTGAATTTGGGTCTCGACTGCCTGGAGACAAGCATTCCAGAAAGCACTTGTTCTTCTCTCATCCTCCCCTAGCTCCAGCTCTGCCCATCCAATGGGCTCTGCATCATGGCACTTATAGAATCATAGAATCATAGAATGGCCTGGGTTGAAAAGGACCACAGTGATCATCTAGTTTCAACCCCCCTGCCATATGCAGGGCCACCAGCCACTAGACCAGGCTGCTCAGAGCCACATCCAGCCTGGCCTTGAATGCCTCCAGGGATGGGGCATCCACCACCTCCCTGGGCAGCCTGTTCCAGTGTGCCAGGAAGATGCTAACACAGGTTTGGTTTTGATCTTTTGCCTTTCTGCTCAACCAACCCTCCTGTATCCACCCTTTTGTCCTGGGAGAGAAACAAGAGAAAAGGCCCTGCTGTGCTCCCCCTTCCCCCAAATCCTCCTTTCCTAAGAAATCACATCTAATAAGTTTCTGCTCTGCCTGCACAAAGATCAACCTCAGGATTCACACCATTAAACGATAAAGTGCAGGAAACTAAACTTTGTTCCCTGGGAGCTTGTTCTGCCCTGTTTCTCTGCTGTTCCCAAAAGGCCAAGTTCAAAAAAAAAAAAAAAAGAAAAAAATGGTGCAGTGAGCTCAGCTGCATTTCTCTGAGTGAGACGCTGCCCCACATTACCCAGGGAGACCTGTCCCCCAGGTCAGCCTGCCTGACCCAGGGCATCCGGAGAACTCTTGGCACTCCAGAGGGGGATCTGCCGCTTTGGTGGGGGACCAGGAAAATGGGTGGCACCAACCAGGCTTCGCCCATCCATCCCTTCTGCCCAGTCCTTAGGAGGGGGCTTTTCCTTGCCAGCTTTGCAGAAGAGAGCAGAGAGGGGATGCCCTCGCCATCCCCAGGGTTCTCTGGGTGTGTGGAGGGCTGAGATGAACCAGAATGACCCCATGTTCCCAGGAGATGTGAGTCAGAGTGAGTCAGCTCCCCTGCGACCGCCCTTTCCGCTCCCAGCTGCATGGGGAACACTCTATTATTGATGGCAGGCGTAAGGAGGCGGTGGAAACGGCCATGGAGAACAATGGTGCTCCACCACAGCATGCATGCAGGCTCTGGTGCCCAGAAACACCTCACAGTGCCCACAGACACGATGTGCATCCCACCAGCCAAGGGAGGTTTTCCACTGGTGTTGCTCCTCCAGAGAGCTGTCTCTTTCCCATGCAAGACGACCAGCTGTCCCTCTTCCCTCTAGCAAGCTGACCCAGACCCTCCAGGACCAGACTCTTCTGTCTTTTAAGGTTGTGTTTCTGCCTGGTTTTAGCACGCGTTAGTCTATTCGAGTTGTTTGCAATACAGCCACTCCAGTTTAGCTTCTTTCAATTAGAAATGTCAGACAGGCCAGTGCCTGTGTGATTATGGAGTAAATTTGTGCAAAAAAAAAAAAGAGAAACTGCTGCTAATGACCCTGCTTGGGTTTTCCAGCCGGGCAAGCAGATTTTTCCCTGTGGCAGCTGCCTGCTGCGTCCTGCGGACTCTTTTCCTTCGGAAAGGTGGTAGTTTAAACTGGAGTTAGCTGTCCAGTACCTGCCAAGTTCAACATGCCTCGGAGACAAATGCGGCTCTGTCGGCGAGAGGCCCCACATAGCCAGGGCTGTGCAACAGCCAACGGAAAACATCGGGGAGGGGACTTGGCTGCGGGAAAATGCAACCGCTCCTTGTAATGGAGACATAAACTTCTCAAGGAAGGGTTGCTGGAAGGGCAGGGAGAAATGTGAAATCCAGGCCTGATTGTTTTTTTTTAATTATTATTACTGTTTTTGCAAGAGGTCGTTCCCAATTCCCCCGTGCTGCACACAGGCAGTGCTCTGTGCGCTGGCTGTCCCTGCGCCAGGACTGCTCAACCCCAGGAGCTCAGCACTGCACAGGAAGGAGCATCTTGCTCCCTCCTCCCATTCCCGTCCTTGTTTCTCAGGTGGGAATGGCCATGATTTGCCTTCTTCATCTTTAAAGATTGCGGTAGCTCCTGTGTACAACGTAAGGCTATGATCTGTGATTGATATAACCAGCAACCTGGTCATTCATAAATCCATCCTGCCATCCTCGTTAGCTATCCCAATTAGCTAGCAGACCCCACCAGGAAGGTGTCCAAACCTCTCCAGGCAGGAATCCTTTTAAAAGATACCCTACACAGCCACACTAATGGTCCATCCTTGGGAAAGCCTGACTCAAAGAAGCGGAGACTCCTCATGGAAATGCATTCATGTCTGCAAAGGTTTCCTCAGGTCTTTGTCCGGACCTGGTCTTGCCTGACAGGTCTCACTTGTTCTCCTCCACGTGCTTTTGCCTGGCAAAGACTCAGAGCAGCTCCACGGTTTGAACGTCACTCCGCCCAGCTCCCAGCTGGTGGATCTGTGTCTCACATCCCAGCTGTGCGCCCCAGATGCTGGGTAGGCTTTTTCTCCATTGGCATGCACCCTTCTCTTTCTTTCCCTGACATCCAGCACCCACGCAACCCACCTGATTTCCCTCATTTTCTCTGCCTGTACGACTCTCTCTCCAGTTACCAGCAGACCCAGTTGAATTACTCACTGCAGTCATTACTCCAGCCTATTTGCTGAGCCAGCCCTGATGGGTGTTTGTTGCATATATACATTTGTCATCCCAAAGTATTTGCCAAAACAGCCTTGGTGAGCCATTTAGCCCAGGGCCATTCGTAGTAGCTATTTGTGTTCCTTTCCATTAAAATTCTCTTCCACAATGGCCAGTACAAGCCTTGTGCGGCATCGAAACCCTGCTCCAGCGCTGCTTTTAGCACCTTAGTGCAGGGCACCTTACCCTGACCTGTTTCTGCCTTAGCAGCCTATCAATGCTTTTCCCCTCTATAACTATTACCTTTTTAAAAAAAATTCTCTCCAGTCATAGTTTTTCCTGGCTACAGACACCAGAGTTACGTGGATTTTCTGCTTGCTTTTTCAAAAGCGCATGTGCATATGGGTGGTGAAAACACACGAAATGCCAAAGATTTTATTTCTCCGAGGGTTGTAGCAGGTTCTGTGGTTACAGTCACAGAGAACAAAGGGAATGCAAACACTGGAGCAGCCACAGGAGCTGGAACTGTATTGGCATGTATTTAACTGGAGGGGCTGTAGGCTAGGTGACCTGTTTGAAAACATAACCCGTGCACAGTGCTGAATCCTGATCTCTTGGGGGAGTCATTTCTGGTGATGGCTGCCCAAAAACTCCACACAATGTTGCTTATTGCCATTTCCTAAGCTCTGTTAAGGATGTGCAAGATCCTCAGTTGCACAGAACTCTTTACAGTCACCACGTAGCTCATCCTTACTTGTGTTTAATATAAATTAAGCTGTATGCACATGTATTGCAATTTGAAGGATTCACCCACTATTGAATACAGGGTAATGCAGCAAAAAAAATCCCTCTTAGTGACAGATTTATTGTAAATCCTGACAAGTCCCTGCAAACATAAATAAAATCCTGATTTTGAGCTGGGTGGTGTTCAGAAGGAGCCCTGGATTAACCAGCCAGCACTAACCTCATCCCTCCAGCCTCCACAACCATGAGGATCTCAATGTGTGGTGGCTGTTAATGTGACTGAAGAGACAAACTGCTTGAAACCCTTTCCAAATTTAAGCCCATAGAAGTCAGAGCTGATTGCACCAGACATGCACTTGGCCCGTAAACTGTTGAAAAGCAAATAATCAGTTATTAAAAATAAAGCAAATACCAGTTCCCTCCATTCTAAGTGAGAGCGGAGCACAATAAGCACCCTGAGAAGAAGAAATATATTGTTCCACAGCTCACTATGTTCATGTTTTCAGACCTCTATGTTGCATTAAATGAGTTGCCATCAATCCGCTAGGAAACGCTTTGGGTCTGGGATGTGTGCCGAGTTCTAGAGAACCAAAGGATGTGCCGCAGAGCCCTTCATCATGAGGACACAGACTCTGCTCTGGGAAATGGTTGTTTCCAATGGTAAAGCCTCATGGATCAAAACTCAGCTTGAGGAACAACAGTAAAATCACACTGATACTCTGAACCGGCCCTGGACCAGCTCCCAGACACGCACCATAGCCAAGGCATTGCAGGATGTGTCTGCTTGCCACGCTGCACAGCGGCTCCCTGCTTTCCTCCCTTCCTTCCCCAACAGGGGCAGGAACCCCATGGAGACAAGAGGTAACTCTGCCCAGGTAGAGAGAGAAATTTATGCCACGTGGAGACTCTCGTAACCAAAAGGAGAACTCTACTACAAGACCTATTTTGGGGGGGATTAAAGGAACAATCTTGAAATTTATAGTTGTTAATTTTTTGTGGCTAGGGCTCATATTTGCCCGATATTTGCACGAAAACTACACCAGCTTTGTGCACCTGATCTCTACAGATCTTTACCTACAACTGGGATGTTAATGCCAGCTGGGAATGTACCTTTGAAGGGAACCAAATCCTTTCTTGCCTCGATCCTGCAGCACAGACTGCTCCAGGAGCAAGGCGAGCACACCGGGGCAGTGGGAGGTATGGCAGAAACACACTCATCTTCCCCAGCCTTCCTCGTCATCACATCCCAAGGATCCATCTTGGAACTCCCCACAAGTTCTAAACTTGTGTCTGCAAGGAAATGATGATGAAATAAACCAAGTGTTGAAAGCAAAGCTCCTTCGCCATGATTGCAGCATGCTGAGCAGATATTGCTAGAAGAAAATCTAAAAAAAAAAGAATATTACATCACCTTCTCTAGGCATGGCTTTGTAAATCTGAATCAAAGGAGCCTGATAGACTGAAACCAGGAACACAGAGCAAAGGATTCCGCTCCGAATGAATACAGGGCAAGCAGAGAAGATGGGCAATGACACCAATTTCCTCTACTCCACTACTATTGTATGTCAACTCCCACTTAAAATATATGAATGTGGAGTAAGAGATCCCAGAAAGACACAGGAATCATGCAACCACAGCCCCGGCCGGATTCCCTGCACCAGTTCTGCCTCCCATCGGGGAAGTGGGATAAACCCCATCCCCACCCACCCACACCTGTGGGTGCTCCCAGCCGCACGCAGCGGTCCAGGGAGGAGGATGAGGAGGGCCACGGGAAGGGGCCAGCAGCTGCAGGGAGGAACAGATGGCCCCAGCCTTCCCACGGCAGCTGCGGCTGTGTCTGTGCAGAAATTGCTGCAAAGTGCCAATTTTCATTATGTGAAGCACCGAACGCTTGTCTCGTGGAAACCACACTTCATCACAACCCACACAAGCTGGATCTGGAATGGTAACCCACTGATTAAATGAAGCTCGATTAGCCTGAGCCTATTTTCCAATCGAGTTTTAACCATTCCCTCATTTTTACACCTAAGCAATTTTCACGCAGACCCTCCTCCTTGCTCACCGCTGCAAACACATCGGAAGCTGAGCCCAGAAAAGTTAGAGGATGGAAAGCAGACAGAGGATGTGCAGAGCTGTAGCTGACCCTGGCTCTCTGCAGCAGTCCCGTCGGGGGACCGGAGGGCAGTTTTGTTTAAGGGCAGGGTCGGATGCCCGCACTGTCAGAAATCACCGTGCTTTTAGCCGAGACGCAGTATCGGTGCACACCGGTCACCTTGAATAAAGAACTGCTTGAAAGGAGTTATTCTCCCAGGAACAAAACTCATCTTGCAGCGATCTGCAACCAGCCGGGTGAAGGCAGGGAATTGAATGCTTGAACACTCAGCTGCGTATTATGGAATGTTTTACATGTGAAATAGGTTAAAGAACATCACGAGAAGGAGAGAGACTGGAACAGCAGGTTCATAATTACTGGTCTTGGTCTAACATGCGTTCATGGTGAGGTAAGAGCACGCAGGAAATCCTCTTCTTAAGGAAAAAAAAAAAAACTCTGATCAGATTCTTGTGTATCCAAGAGTTTTCAGTCTTGTGAAGAATTATGATTAACCTGAATCACAGCATCTGAAGCACCAGGAATGCTCAGTGAAGCAAATCACGCTGAACTAAAATTAGCGGCGTCTGAAAATTCAGCCGTCTGCTTGGCATCCACATGCAATGCTTCCCTGGCCCCAGCCCCATCGCATCGCTCAGCTTCTGGCTTCCCAAAGCCCTGCCGAGCGGATGGATGCTGTTCACGCGCAGCCCGCACCTGCCTGCAGCAGGGTGGGGGGGTGTTCCAATGTTTCCTCCAGTGTTGATTTGCTGACTGTTTTCCAGGCAGCTGGAATTCAAGATGTGAACCAGGGACTGTCTGTCGGTGAAAGGATGGAAAAAAAACCCCAGAGATAACAGGGCAAGATTGTAGGTCTAGAAATAATGCCAGGAACCCCCCCTGGCTCAAAACAGACACGAAGCATGTCCTGAGCAAAGCAAGGAGTGGTTTAGCATGGTCCACAAGGTATAGGGCAGTATGAAATAAATTAAGGTGTGCTTCCAGGGGACTTGGCACAGAGAATGAGCGTGGAGCTGAACCCAGGACACTGTGCTACAGACCACTTCACCAGCAGTAATCCCAAAACAGCTCCAGTTGGAAACTTTGAGCCCAAACAGTGGCCAGCAGCACGGATAGAAAGCACTGCAGCAAAAGGATCCAGTGTTTGTCGCCACACAGAGCCCAGGTGTGCCTTGTGAGGGGTAACATCTCCTAAGCAGCATGGAAAGGATCCCACGGGGCGTTGGGACAGAGCAGCCATCTAGCTCCCCATGCAGCATCCATCTCCATCTGCAGCAAACCCCGGAGAATGCTGAGGGGGGCTTAAGCACGATGTTGGTTAAGAAGCAGGCACAAAAAGCAGGTTGAGGAATGATCATTCAGGCTGTTACTCCTGTATTTAGGCTGCCTAACGTTTTGCATGACAAACAATTTGTGCAGGTCTCCTGAAAGGCTTGGAGATGACTTGTCATTTTCAGGAGATCTCAAATGCAGCAGGTAGAGCCCTCGGGCTAGAGCCACGCCTTCTCCTGGCTGTGTGAGCTGCTAGCCCCATTTTGTGAAAGCAGATAAGGCATTAAAAAGTCATAACTGGCTTTCTTGTTCCCCCTCATCCCCTCCCTCAGAAACCTCGCAGCCCTGAGCCAAAATACCCCATGGCAAAGCAGTGCCACTTCTGGGGGTGCTGGGGTCACACGCTGTCCACCTGTGCCAGGTACTGCGCTGGGGACCCTGGGGACAAAGGGAAGAGGAAAGCGAGGGGAGGAAAGCAAACGCAAAGGAACAAGGGCTGTCTGGGAAGCCGTTCCCAGGCTGGGCTGGAACGGCTATTGTTTGCCGTTGGGAAATTGCACACAAAAATCTTCCCCGCAGGAATGTCAAGGAGGGTATGGAGTCAAACACTTGGGACTTGGGAAATACCAGCTTTCCCAGAACATTTTTTCTTCCACATATACCTGTGCAATGGAGTGCTGTATTTTCCCACAGGACTCCTGCCTGGTTTTCAGCTCTTCGTGCCTCCCAGGTTTATTGGAAGCTGTGGATATTCTTCCCGCTTTTAGGGAAGGGCTGCCCACAGCTTATTGGAAATATCCTCTCCGGTAGAAACGGGCCACCCAAATCCCCCGGCAGTGTTAGGTTCCTGCCTGGATAAGCACAGATCTTGTGATCAGGAGAAGGTTTTGCAAAGGCTGGCGGTGGCTTTCCCTGCCCAGGAACATGAGGCAGATAGATAAGCTGTGACTCTACAAGTTCTTCACGGACCATTTACAGCTTTCCTCCCTGGGCCACACAGACCTTTGCCTGAGGCACTGCTACTTTAAAAAAAAACAACAACCAAACAAAAAAAACCAAACCCCAAAAAAAACCCCAAACAAACCAAACTTAAGATGCTCAACAGATTTGTTGGCAAGATACGGATCTTACAGTTAATTCTGTCTGAGAACTTGTTAGGTGTTCTTATGCACATGCATGTTTTTACTTACAGAAGGCTGGCACGCCCCTGTCTGGCTCACCTCATTGCCTTTGTTCTGGAGACCCAGTAGGGCTTCCCAAAAATAGGAGCCCAGTTAAAACCCCTCATTCCATTTGCAAACAACAAGAGTTAATTTTGCCGTGGGTAGGTATCCAGAGGAATAAATCTGGAGTGAGCGTTCACAGCTCTTGAACACAGAAGAGGTGTGAACACAGATAAAGTCAGAGCACAAGTACCTGCAGAAAACACACTGCTCTGCGCTGGGCTGCTCTACTCTGGAGTGGAGTGACTCCCATCTGTGCAAGAGCTAGACAGAGGCCGTAGAACTGACCAATTTATTTGTCACCAATAATTTTAGAGATTTCAGCCTTTGCCATTCACGGTCTGTTTGCAAGCAAGGTTCTTTTCTAAACAAACCTCTCCTGTATTAATAACTATTTGGCAAACACGCAAGGCAAAGATATCTCAGCCTCCTGATTGTTTGTGAGCAGTGTCCTCGTATGGTAAAGTTATACAGTAGTGGGAACCGATGACAAGGATGTGGAAAGAAAGTTATGACAGCCAGCTGGGGATGGAGAGGAGGGAATAAGGAATCTGGACCAACAGCTGGAACAGGCATCTAGGATCAACAGCTGGAACAGGGCATCAAGGTCAACAGCTGGAACAGGGCATCAAGGTCAACAGCTGGAACAGGGATTCAAAGGGAGAGCAGGCAAGTTCAGGCAAGTTTTACAAAAGTAATATCGCCTCCACTTTTTAAGGTCAAAAAGGCTGTTTTTTTCAAACAAAGGCTGTTGGAGCAAGTGGAATAAGTGACAGCTCCAAGATTTGATCTGCATCATTAACAGTGACTTCTAAAGCAGGCAGCTCGCACACGGCAGGTGACAGGATCAAATATACTGTTTAAGCGGGCACAAGAAGAATAACCATCTGTCTTCCTCACATCCTGAAGCTCTCCAGAGCGTGTAAATGACAACACTTTGATGTCACCAGATCAGCCAGCTGGAACAGTGCTGGGACCACTCCTTTCAGCAGTTAGTGTGGCTCATACACAGCCTCCCCACAGGGGGATCACAAGGGCTTTTCTAGACATCCTAAGAGAACTAAAGCATCACCTCTCAGCAATCCTGCAGGGACCTGGGTAGTTTTACTTACACTGTTGGCCCCGATGGGTGAATTTGTATGTTTACACATTATAAGGCAACACAATATGTTCTCCCATGGCATGTGGAATGGAGTTTCTGGAGGATCGGGGGCATGTCAAGCCCTTGATGTCATATTTCACTTTTGTCTGGCACTGGCAAGCCTTTAAAACGTATTTAGCACAGACATGAGGGTACAGAGGAGAGGTGAGAGGTTTGGTAGAAACTTTAGGTTAATCTCAGGATGTGTTTAAGTCACAGAGCTTTAGTTTTTGAAAGACTCTGGGGATTTGCATGGACAAACTTTGAGAGACCTGCGACTTGCACTGAACTTTTTTGTGCTGAAAGCCGGGTACCATGTCAAGACATGAACCTATGCCTCAGGCACTGGTCCTGGGAGTGGTTTGCCAAGTCAGCCTCACGTCCGCTCTTTCCAAGGTGTCCGAGTTCACCAGCCATTGAAAAACTGCTGCTCAAAGCCACTAGCAATGCCTGTCGCAATAAAGAGAGCTGCAAGCCCTGCCTCTCACTTCAGGTTATTTCCACCCCAAGCAGTGAACCTCTCCGAGGACAAGGGCTGGCCCAGACACTCCACCTCCCTCAAAGGCATCACCGGCTAACAGTGTACTTCCCATCACAACACTCCCAAAATGCCAGAGCGATGTTTCTCCTGCTCACACACAGCCACACCCAGCGTAACTGGGATGGGCTATGGGAAGGTGGGGAAGCATAGGAAGCACAAGAAACCTGAGTGCCAAGGGGACTTGTGTCAGAAGTGAGTGGGAGAGGATTAGGACTGCCAAGCTTTTAAGAGGAATTGGAATTTAATGAAGTGATTGAACAAAGAAATTGCAAGCCTCCTTTGCCTCCTGCAAGGGTTGAGTGGATCTGAGCGATACTTGGCTCGTCTGCATTACAGGGCTGTTATTTGATTTTAAATAACTTGGAAGCTTTCAATGTACTTCATAATTCTATTGACATTTACGATTTGAGATACTTAATCTTGAAAACACAAACACAGCGCTGCTCTGCCTCTCACCCAAGAGAACTGGGAATCGGTGGCTGCAGCTCTTCAACGTAGCAGATCTGGGTCCTGCTTGTTGCTGACACCGGCCAGGGACTTTGCCCTTTGCAGAGCTAAATTATTCAATCATGAATCATTTGACACCTTCAAAATCAGCTTGTTTCATACTTACCTTGCAAGGCTGTGGCTCTTGTCTTGCTCCTGGAGAAAGCCCCCACCAATATATCCAGTTCACAGATTGCAAAGCTCCAGCCTGCTCACGTGCGAGGGCAGATGTTGGCAGCAATCGCACGTATTACCGTGGAAGAGTATATGTGGGAAGCCTGAAATGAATTAGGGTCTGATTCTGCTCTCATTAACAGGCATGCAGTTCCCATCGACTAAACAAGATGATGTACCCTTAGAACAGCCTTTGGTCCTTAATTTTCACACCATGAAATCAGCACCGACATTTCAAAGGCAGTACAGTCGCTGCAAGTTTTACCCTTGGTCTTTGCTACCAAACGTATTTCCAGGGTATGACCGATGTGTAAAGCCTGACATTACACTCATTAGTTAGCAAACAAAGGGCACTTTGAAGATCAGAAGTGCTATTGTTATTATTATTATTATTATTATTATTATTATTATTTCCATATTTTTGCCAAGCCAATGCTTCCATGCTGCAGCCATGTGTACAAATCCAAAGCATGACCCCCAGTGCTTGCTTTCCCAGCAGACCATCTCCACGTGTGCCCATCCTGCCTCCATCTGTGGTTTCCAGGTTATTTTGGGAAGATGCAATCAATGATGTGGCAGTGCTGCAGAGACAGGAAAAGGTGCATCCAGACAGGACAGCAAAGCAAGCTCTGGTTTGGATTTCACAACCATGACTGGGAGCAGAAACACAACAGCCAAATGGGGTGTCAGCAGAGATGGAGGATGCGCTGGAGAAGGTGCAGTGGATTGCTGCTGCTCCGGGATGGCAGGCTGGAGGTGAGGGGAGTGGGGGGGACCAGGGAGTGAACAAAGATGCGAGAAGAAAGGGAAAGCAAGGAAAAACATCCTCTTGACTGCCTCGCGCTCAGCCCCACACCTGGCTGGTGGTGTGTTACAATGAGAGCACGAGCATGGGAAAGTGGATTGGGACCAAGTGGAAAACTCAAGAGCCTCACACTTTGCACAGGGAGACACTGCTTTGCCAAAAATCCCCATCCCCCCTCTGAGTCCCCACGACCGCCCTGCATGTCCAGACAGCCAAAGGGACATCGCTGGATGGGAGCTGGGAATCATCTAGAGAACAGCAAAGTCCGGGGGAATTTTTCCATTGGTTTCCACTTCCAGAGGTGAAGCTGCCTCTCACTTTTTTCTCTTCTGCAAAGCTCCCAATGTTTCACGAACTGTCCAGTGCAGAGTGAAGGGGAGACGAAAAGGGCCAAGTCACTCAGTGAAGAGAGAATTTGCAGCGTTGAGCTGGGGAAGAGCTCAGCTGAGCTTGGCAAGACCGCATTTCTGATCTGCTGGCGCACAAAGCCTTCGTAATTGCCAGAGTCATTATTTGCTGTAGATGGTGAAGAGATACAACAGGTACCGCAGGACACGTAACAAGCTGGAATGAGCAGTGATGTTAATCCAATACCATCAAAGATGGGGCTGATCACAGCATCCCGTTCAGAGCCCACAACAGCAGCTCTGAGATTGCCGAGGAACATGCTTCATCTCAGCTCAGTGCAAACTTCTGTCCCTGCCTGTACATTTGCTCTCTCCAGCAGCCCCTTGACAGCTTTTAGCCCAGGAACGACAGCAGGGATTTATGGAGGGGTTGCTGGGTCCAAGCAGACAGACACCTTCCTCAGGTGCTTTTGTGGGGTTGGGAAGCATAGGAGACAGCTGCCGGAACAGCATGGGGTGGGAAGGCATTAGGAAGAGCTTTGTGGAGCACATTCCTGAATGTTTATCAAATTCAGATTTGACTGCACAATTTATGACCACTAAGCTGGGTACAAGCGTTCCTGCAGAGAGACACGCGCAAGAACCAAGGCTGAGCTGCAGCTGACTTCAATGGAAAGAGCACCCAACATCTTGAGTGTTTGGCCCCTTGCTTATTTCTAGCACTTGAGTTTTTCACTGTGGTCTCTCTGAGCTTTACAACTTTGATAGAAACCAGAGTGCTCCCTACGAACAAAACAAGAGAACAGAGCAACAACAACTATTATAAAACCAAATCAGCACTTGTTCTACTACATTTCTGCAACATAGTGGCCTTTCCTCCACTTCTGAAAAAGGAGAGAGTGCCAAGTTTCAAGGACTGCAACCAGCCTTCCATCTTCATTTTGTGGCCCTTCTGTTTCTTGGTTCTCCTCAAGGAAACCCTGTTCAACGAGGGCTCAACTCTGCCTTGAAAACTTGATTAACTTCCATAGGAGATGCTAATATAGCCTGGATAACCAAGGACAGATAGGACAGAGCTGGAAGAACCCTGAAGAACTCAGAGCAACCAGCCATAAGGGACAGCTATTGGTACAAGGAGAGCACCAGCCACGTCTTGGTGCTCAGATACCAGCTCCCTCCTCCAGCTGCACACTGGAACTCAACCTCCTTACCTGTGATTAACTCATTCACACTTGATAATTTCCCAGAGCCTGCTGGACTTTCTCATGGGGACAAATATGACTCTGACTCTGCCACCACCTCCAGAGCACCTTCTCCATCCACACCATGCACCTGCCAGTCTCTTCCCACTCAGTGATGTTTTTGTTTTGTTTTGTTTTACCCTGAGTTCTCAGATATCACATTCATGGAAAGGTGGGTGGGGGGTGTTAAATTTCTTTAGAAAATTACAGAGTTTAGCTTATCTCCCTGCCTCCATAGGGGGAGCTGCATGTCCTGGGCTAGCGAGCTGATGCAGGATGGCTTCTAGGCAACTTCTGCAAAGCCACATTGGAACAGGAACATGAATTAAAATTAAAAACAAAACCCCAACAAGTCAAACAAAACAAGTGGCAGCTACTCCACGGAAAACCAGTTTTGACCAACTTGTAAGGTCCGCGCGAGGTCTTTTGTGGGGTTAACATCTCTTTGCTGCTAAGGAGAGGAAAACTGGCATCCCTGCACCAGCATCTATTGAGAGACACATGATGTGTGTTTGTGTGGACACCACACATAGCTTGTGTGTCTCATGCCACGTCTGTGCGATGATTTTACCTAATTGCTGCAATGCCACAAGCCAAGTGTTCCAGGAACGCCAGCCTGAGCACATCCAGGGGCTGGAAAACAGCATCATTAACTCCAGTTCTTTCCTCTTGCCCGAAGAGTTTTGCTTTGTTCTTCTCAATTCATTACACCTCTTTTTGCAAGGCAAAATGTAGTGTTTATGTGAGCTGTCATTATTTCTTTCTTTTCTATGCAGTACAGAAATGAGGAGGACATCTCACCCGCTTAGGATATTCTGTAATACTAGGAATTGATCACTGTGCTTTTTCAGTCTCAGCCCAAGTTTCAGGATTAAGGCAAGGTGATTCCATTCCACTCAAAATTTATTCTTCCAACATCTGCACTCATTTATTGAACTACAAAGGTCTCAGACAGAACATCACCTCACCCATGTAAATCCAGAGTCGCATCCCTTTTCCAGAGTCAGAGTAAAATTTAGTCCTCAGTGCCTCAGCTGAAGATTAATGGTTTCAGTGTCTACAGCCTTCCCTCAAGTCGTGGAGGGCAGGGAACGTTAATTATCAGGAACCCATTCTGCTCCTGCACTCACCGACATGAGTGAAAAGCGACTGCCAAAGTCTGAACTCGACAGAGATCAGGGAATTGGCATCGTCAAATCAAGTTGTCAGAAGGGGTTTGAAAAGCCAGAATCACCATCGTTATTCCAAAGTGTATGTCCAGGTTTCAGGAAGGAGGATACCAAAATCAAGTGAAGTGATTAATAATCAGGCCTCCAAAGTAGTTTAATCTACAAACCACCTTTTTTTTTTCCCCTTAAAGGTTGTATGGCACTGTTTGTCTGAGTGCAAGACTGCCTCCCCCCAAGAAAGCACATTATAAGCAGCGACACTTCACTAATTTCGTTGTTCATATGAAGTCAGAGCAAATCAAGGGCATGGTTAGCAAACAAAATCTCTAAGCCTGACTCAAGCTCTTCTCACAGCTTTAAAGAAATTATCGACCAGCAACACCCCAGCTGTGTCCCCAGGTTGCTCTTGATCACATTTTTCTAAAGGGAAATTGTGAGTAAAGTACAGTAGACAAGGGCTTGGTTAGCTTCTGGAATCTGGTGCCAAATGTTCAGCAGAGCCTGAGTCAAAATAGCAGGAGAGAAAAGAAGAAGATAATTTTCCACCATGCTTGCTATTACAGCTTGGTGATGGGGTGCTCCGGGCTGTGCCATAGTACACAGTACAAGCTAAAGAGCATGGAGTGATGGGGTAACTGCCCATGGAGTTACCAGAGCATCCGAATAAATGCATTAGCTGTGATGTGAATAAGCCCACAGCACTCTGTACCCTGCCACATCCCAGCAAATAGCCAAGCTCGTCTCTGCATCAAACAGCAGAAAGCACAGCAGCAAACCTAGCCCGTACAAGGCAGCGGTCAGCATTTGCTGCCCTCAGATAATGTGGTGAGCCTCAGCCCAACCCCCAGGGTACCTAGTCTCCCTTGCAGGAGCCATTCCTGGTGAGTGATGCTGGGAGGACCACCCCCTGTACCAGTGCCTCGTTCACGGGATGCCTTCAGCTCTGCCCAGAGATGCTGTTGTGGAGGAGAAAACCACGAGTTCATAAAGGCGCCCTGTGAATGGCAGGGACTGGTTGTGTCAACACCGGTCCCTCCAAACCCTTGCTCCCACTGTGTTTTTTTCAAGTGTATTTAAAATTCCCTCTTATGTAACTGGCGATTTCCCTTCCCTCCCTCTGACAGGTTGGGTTAAGAGGGGCAGGAGGTCCTTTCCCGTATCGATTTGTTTTCCTGATCTTTCAGATACATGCAGAGAAGATCAGCAAAGAAGGCACTGGAAGAGGAGCAGAACAAAAGCACGGTGCTTGCTCTCATTTAAAGAAGTAAGAGAAACATGAGACCCAGCGTTGAATAGAAAATAAACTGTCTGCTGAGGAAAGCCAGCCTGCAGAGAGCAGGCATCTCAGAGTGTTTGGCTTTCTCTTTTCTTTTCTTTTCTTTTCTTTTCTTTTCTTTTCTTTTCTTTTCTTTTCTTTTCTTTTCTTTTCTTTTCAGAAATGTAATTTAAATAGATAAATCCAAATAAAAGGAAATCAGAAAAAATTATTTTTGATCCCTGATATTCACACCCTGCTATGAAGCTGCTCCCCACCGCAGCGCACTGTGTGTGGCACCCTCCTGCGTGCTGTGGGTTTGGTGAGACATAAAGCAGATGCCCTGATCACTACAGCTCCCCTGACATTTTCTCGCGAGTGCATCACGGTGGGTTGACCAAACTCTAAACTGGGTAATAACATTTTTTTTTTCTTGCTTAATTCCCCCTGTGCATTCAATAAGAACTGATACTCATCTTCCCTCCCGTATCTTGCAGCGCTTCTTTGCCATGCTGTACTCCATGCTAAAAGCAGACATCGTGCAGCACGAACAAAGCAATTGTACAAAGCCTTTGCCAACCTCACAGGGACATGGTGAGGATTACTTATACATTCTAAGATTAAAACTAGTATAATCATAATAAAACCAGATTACTACATTATCAGAATCAGTTGCTAAAATCCCCAGTAAAGACAATACAAGTTTCCTACTGAAAAAACTTCAGGACTGTATTCCAATCCCACCCCTGCTGGGAGACACAAAAAAATTAACCCAGGCTAACTTTTACAGTCAGTAAGTTATATCTCATTAAAGGCCTGTAGGACATTCTCTTTCATAATTACGCTGAAACAAATTAGGACAATTTTAATTCTGAAGAGAAGAATCTAAGGAACCCATCCGTTTATGTGGCATTGCTAATCCACTTTCACCCATTTGCTTAATTCAGACTTACGTTTTCCTCGGTGACTCTGCATAAGCAAACCCTCCCTCTGAAGCCACCACCTCCCATTGCAGCTTCTGTAATTTCAGTAACCCTGTGGATTTACGTGGTTGGACACAGGCAATGGTTTCTCCAAAGCCTCAAACCTCTGGGATCCGACCTGAGCAGCAGAGATGGGAGGGAGGTGCAGAGGAGATTCCTGTAGCCCCTCACTCCAGATGTGACCCAGGGGTGCTCCAAACCACGCTCCATACGCGGGAACCCAAGAGCAGCCGTGCTGCGGGTCCTCCTGTCCCGTTCCCTCCCATGCCTCACTCATCCCTAGTGCTCGGAGCCAGCAGGGATCTGTCTCTCCATGAAAATTTACTCCTTTGGGTGCAAAGCCCATCCTTCATGGAGCGCTTGTGTCCATATGGCCAGAAGGAGGTTTATGATTGAGATTTTTGTACCACGAATACCTGCCAGCTCTTTCTTTTATATATATATATATATATTTTTTTTAGCTTTGGAAGTTGATTGCTTCTGAATAGCTGATTGCAGCATTGATTTCCTTCCTTCTCTCACGCAGGGTGAATACAGATACTTTATTAACACTGTAAGACTGTGCTGCTGCCCCGTACCAGAAGCCACTCTTTCGTTCTGTTCTGCAAAATGTATATCCATTACCTCTTCTCAAAGGAAATAACAAATGAGCACAATAAATTTAAGAGATGGGGGAAATCTTTTTGGATGTGCAAACATCACTGTTAGTCATTTCAAAACCTCGCTCCGCTTGCCCCAGCCCCTCCAGACCCCATCACCTCCTGTCTTCCAGGATATCGGCAGTCCTGGAGGTGGGGGGATGCCAAATGAACAGCAGCTGCTGAACTCTGGCTCCTGCAAACAGTCCAAGGACAAGCTGCTCCTTTCCAGACCACTTGGGGAGGAAAAAAAACACCCTTCAATTTTTCTGGAGTACATATTTTGTATTTAAGAGACCACACACAGCCCAGAGCTTTGAAATGATACTGTGGGATTCAGAGGATGTTTTCTGGCTATAATGATTGATGGTGCAGCATTGGAGCCCTCTTTGAAGAAGCAAGGTGAAGCCAAGCAGCTTTGTCAAGAAGGGAAGCAGCCACCCAACAACATGTCCAGACGTCAGGTTTAAAACAAACACAGACTCAACCACCCATCACCGCAGGGTGTTGCAAAGGCTGGAGTTACAAACGGGATAAGACAAATTCACGGAGACTGGGTCCACCAGCAGCTATTAAACGTGAGGATCTCTCGTTACCACGAGAGATAATGATCCTGCCTGCAAAGGTGGTCCCTGAATCGGCACGTCAGTGCCATGCCAGTGGCAAACAGCTGGAGCGCATCCAGCCATCCTACTCAGCCCCTCCTGGATTGCTACAGCTTATACCCAACTGTGAAAACACTGAGCGCTGCCTACATTGAATTGAGGCAGCAAAGCCTTAAGGGAGGGATGGGCAGAGGGAAAAATGATGCGATGACTAAAGCAGGCGCTGGGGACTCCAGGGACGTGGGTGCTGTGTGCCACAAGGCAGTCCAGCCCCTGGTTCTGCATGTCTTCCCGCACCACGGCTCTGGTGGGAGGCTTTAATGGGGATCCTGCAACTTTTTTTTTTCATTAAATTGTGCTGCACTGTGAGCTTTTGCTGTAACAGGTCTGGCTGAAACACCACGCACAACAATTGCTCAAAAGTCACATCAACATTTAAAAATGATTGGAAAAAATACATCTATAATCCATTTTAATGTGTATATTTTTTCTCTCCTAACTTACCTTTCCCATTTTTTTTCTATCCCTCTTCTCTGTTTTTATTTCTGTGCAGCCTTGTCAAAGGCTGGTCCAGGTCTCTGACTCCTGGTTCCTGTGCTGTACGTCTGATGTTCAAATCCCCAAGTGGTTGCAGCAGGTGGAGTAGAGGCGGATGACCTCTTCAAATTCTTTTAGGGTTTTAAAATGGATGTTGAACCATTTACGGAAGGGATTATACGCTTTTTCTTCCAGTCCAAAGGACCTATAAAAAGCAAGAAGTAGCTAAAGGAGAGAAGAGTTCTTCTATTTAAATGAAGCCAAGCTTTAAATAAATTATGGTTCCCCAAGGAAATGAGACTCGCAGACCCATTCCCCAGATGTTTTTCAGGCTGGCTGGTCCCACTCAGCCAGGTTTGCCAAACAGGGGGATAGGAGGCACAGTCAGGAACTGAGGATGCTGCAGCAAGACTCCCCAGGTTATAAAGTGAAGCGCTGAGAGGAAAATTTTAATGACATGGGGCTGGTGATATCTTAAATTGATGGCAATATATTGTGAAGTCTCTTAAATAACGTGAAATGCCCTTTTGGCTGGAAAGGGCCGGACGAGCCTGCGGTTGATAAATTGTTAAATTACATCCCAGGGCTGGCTGCTCGACTTGGGAAGGTACTGAATGATCAGTGCGCAAATTATCGCTACCGCATGGGGAGGAACTATTTCCAGCAGAGATTATTTGATAAAAGAGAAGTTATTTATCATGATTAAAACCAGTACATTTGTACTTCTCTACACTGAACAGATCCTGAACTGGCAATCGTCTTCCAAAAAGGTACCTGAGCCTGATTTAAAGGGCTTTATGACTTTTTAATGGATGGGTTTTTCTCTCATGGAGAAAGAAGATTTCAATATCTAAAATGCTGTGTTCCTCAGAATTATTTCCTCATTCATTGCAGGCAGCTTAGTTTCTTTTTTTTTTTTTTTCCACCCCCCGGTGTCATATTTGACTTTTTGCAAAAAAAAAAAAAAAAAAAAAAAAAAAGTCAAAACTGGAAAGGCTTGTTTGAGGGCACTCCATCGCCAGGGAAGCAGGCAGCCAGAGAGAGGTCCCACTGTGGCAGAACTGGGTAGCAAAGAAACGGGAATTTCCGGGATGAACTCCCTTGTGCACCAGTAAAGCCCGCCAGCACTGCAGAGCTGACATCTGGGAGATGCTGTGCTGCCTCCAGCGTCACTGACCGGTGGGAGCCCTGGGCAATAAGGATCCCTGGAAATCAGACTAGTGGTTTTTAGGCTTTTTTTATGTTTTGTTTTCAGGAGATTTCCTAAAATGGAAACATTATCTTATTAATTCTTCAGCTACAACAATCTCGGAGCAGATTTCTGGCTTATTAAAAATAATGCAGTATGTCATGCAGTGCAAAGCTAACAAAAAACTACCTAAAAAAGTAACATGTTAAAAAAGAAAAC
Organism: Pterocles orientalis; assembly: GCA_011057875.1. Classification (NCBI taxonomy): domain Eukaryota; kingdom Metazoa; phylum Chordata; class Aves; order Pterocliformes; family Pteroclidae; genus Pterocles; species Pterocles orientalis. The sequence goes on from WKFP01013666.1 coordinate 150,060, forward strand.
ATTATTTTCTAGATGCTTCATACACTTTATAGTCACTCATCATCATGATAACAATATAATAAATGGTGTAAAACCCCATTAAACTTGCTAGCATTTTTTTTTCCTTTCGTACCAATGTCAAAGGTTGCAGCTGGCAAGCGAAGAATACTGGACCATGATAAATGTCCTGTATCTCTTTGAAACCAAGCTCTGCCGTGCAACTCCTCTCTCCCCAAGGCCCATCTGAAACGCTTTAAGACTTCAAGGCAGGCTGGACCCCTCTTGGTTCTCCAATGTGGTCTTGTGGGGGTAAAAAAAAAGAATCAGGGAGAGGAGATGTTCAACCCTGGCTCACCAAGGCTGCAAGAGACCTTGAGGATGAAGGGTCTGCCTGCCCGTGGGCTGGGTTTGCTTTGGGCAGCAATGACCCACCTGTAGGAAGGGATCCTGGAGGAGTTATCCAGCAGGCTGCTCTCCATCACCATTCCCATCTTGCTGACAGAGGAACTAGGTGAGGGCTGGCAGATGTATGGAACAGACAGACAGTCCCCCTGGCAGCCATCAGAGAAGCAATTTGAATTCCAACATTGGATGCCGCTTTCAGCAAGATGTTAGCATCAAACATGTGGAAGCATCTGATCTCCCCTTTCCCTCCCATCCAAGAGGTGCCTTTGCTCTGCACCCCACAGGGGACCATGGCTGGGGCAGCTCCTCCTGCATCCACAGGAGCAGCAGCCTAGCGGGTGCTAGGTGCGTGCCCCCCGCCTCCGTGTTGATGCTATGGATGTGAACACTCCTCCTTATTTAGAATTAGCTACTGTCCATCCCGATTTACTGACGGAGGGAATTCAGACAGGAGGGATACAACTAGCAGATGATGCGGTGGTTCAGTGAACTGGGCTTGAAAGCAGGGAAAGAAAAAGGAGGGGAGAGATCTTCCCAGCACAACGCGGCACAGCTGGACGAGCTGTGGTTTCCTCAGCAGAGATACCAGCAGCACAGCACGGGCTTCCCACCCGCTGCAAAACACAGCATGTGTCCCTGGTTCTGGGTGTCCCTCCGACAGCTTGCTCTACAGCCCCGCGGCTGTGGGTTGTTTTCCATCCTCAGGAGGTCAGCCTCTCAGAGATACGCCTGTCCGCACGTCACCCACAGCACAGTTCAGGACTTGGCTTTTCATAACGACTCGTACTTAGTTGTATAATTTCTTCTAAACAAAGCCACCCAGACTGCAGGGAGAGGGAAAGCCTGTGGAGACAGACAGAAAAAAGGACAGGATTCCCCCACATTGAGGATCCCCACCTCACAGGTCCCCTCCGTGTGTGTCCCCTGCCCAGGAAAGCAAAGGGGTGCGTGTTAGCTGGGGGGGCACAGACATACAGACCTCAGCGGGACACCTGCTGTGAAGTGAGGATGAGGATCAGGTCTCCATCATTGTGTTCTTTATACAGTAAGAGGATACTCTTCAAGTGCTGTAATCAAATTCCAACTCGAAAGAACACTGAGCACACATTTCCAAAGGCAATAAGGAATCTGCCTGGTGTTTACATTCATTACACTGAGTAACTCTGTGCTGGGCACTGCTCAGAACGGAGTTTTGAAGGGTAGACAGTCTGACTGGGTTTGTTCTAGAAGAAGAAAGAAAAACAGTTTGCGCAAATTAAGGGCAAACCTGAAGCCTCAGCTACAATCCAAAATCAGGTTTCAAAGTGCACAAAGAATGTAAGGATCATAGAATCATAGAATCACAGAATGGTCTGGGTTGGAAGGGACCTCAAAGATCCAGTTCCAGCCCCCCTGCCGTGGGCAGGGACACCCTCCACTAGCCCAGGTTGCTCAAAGCCTCATCCAGCCTGGGATCCAAGCAATTATTTTGCTTCCTTTTATTATTGATTGCCTCTGTCTTTCCACACCTCAGGCTTTTTTGGAAGCAGAAGCACTAGGAAGTACGTCTTTCAAAGTTTATTAAATGTACTAAGAAGATGTGGTTCAACTGAAATTTGCAAGTCCGTGAGATAAAAATCAGTCAAATAAGAATAAAAGTTCACTCAATCTTTTTTTTATAACAGAAGATGGGCTAACTCAGCTGTGAAATTCTGATCTGGGGACAGATTTGGGATACTGCAAATGTCTTGGCTTTGCAGTTGAACTTCACGGCAGGTTATCACTGAAGCAGAGCCGTCAGGAAGCTTTGACCTGGTTCAATTCCTTCTCAAGGGCTACAAAGCCCTCGTGGGATCTTGGCAGCCTGGGATACCAGGGCTCTGCATCTGCTTCTCCTGATTCTCTGCTGGTTTTGTCAAAAGCCATTTCCCCTTTAGCTCCTGGAGTGGGGCAGGTGTAATAAATTGTACAGCAGTCAATTTGTTAACTAGCAAATCATAGGATTTATTAGTAAGCACAACAAGCGAAACAGCGCTGGGCGGCCACGGGAGTCTGTGCTCTACCATCGGCACGCGCTTACACTCTCCACAGTCCCCTTTTTATCGTTGGTTTCTTCTGGATTACGTGATCTCTCGGGCTCAGCGGTTCAGCGTCAACGGGGGGGGGCATCCCGTTTTAAGAGATGAGGGCAGCAGTTTTTCATCGATGTTGCTCTTCTTGGTCTTCTTGCAAAAGACATAATTGCCCCATCAGCCTTGAAACTGCTGGTCGCATCCCGTTCCCTTATCGTTCTGTCTTGAGACATCTTGTTTCTTACGGCAGGATGTCTCAGCGTCCCTGGCTGGCTGTTAATCTTGAGATTCTTAAAGCACAAATTGTTCTTTACAGCAATTACAACGAACAAATACCCACAATATATCACAGCAGGTATGCAGCCCATGGAGCTACTGGTGGCAAGAGCAGACCTGACTCTGATAGTTTCCCTTTGGGTGAGACAAAAGGGAAGAGAACACTCCCCAGGTGATGTTATATCATTATCAGGCAGCTGCCAGGATCATCTGGGCACATTGCACCAGAGTTCTAGCTTCTAACAGGGAACATGGGTAGTTTTTCCTGCATAGAATTTGTGACGCATCCCCAGTGAGTCACTCCTAACAAATAAAGTTCTGAAGCGGCAGCAGCAATACCACCCCATCACTCTCCCTAGCACAAGAGCAAGATAGCAAAGCCAGTCCAATTACCTCTTCCCCCAGCTAATGATCATTCATTGGATTTGCAATGACTCATAGTCAGCCTTTGATCATCGCCAGCCCTGCGTGCCACGCGCTGCTGGTTGGATGAGAGCGGCGGTGGCTGTACAAAGATCCCGCCTTGTTTGCCAGAATCTTACCCCAGTAGTAAGATGAGGTTTGCTGTGGTAAGTGGTGGGAGCCAGCCTGTCCCCGTGCTGCAGTGATGGGATGAACGTGGTGGGGCTGGTTTGATGTAGAATCATTGAATCATAGAATTATAGAAGGGTTTGGGTGGGAAGGGACCATAAAGACCATCTAGTTCCAACCCCCTGCCATGGGCAGGGACATCTGCCACTAGCCCGGGTTGCTCAAAGCCTCATGCAACCATGCCAGCCAAAAGCATCTCCCCACCATTGACCCTCGGTGTGGTTGGACAGAGGGTGGGGGCCAGCTGCGGGAGGCAGGAGGAAGAAACACGGCTGCATCCAGCCTCTCTGTGTGCAAACTCACCACCTCTCCTTTGCAAGCCGTAACAACCATGGCAACACGGCCAGTTACACTGAAAATGCAATGGGTTCAAGGTCCAACATCAAAGGGGAGCAGTTTCTACCCACAGCAGATTTGTGGTTAGCCAACTGAAAGCCCCCAGCAATTGCTCAGCCAGTCTGTTCTCGTCAACAAGGAAATTCCTTGTCCTTGAGCTTTTGGGCTGTGTTTTGTGTTTTTTTTATTTATTTATTTATTTACTGCTCTGTCTAATCTAGGGGAGGGTTTGGGGCAAACAAAGCAAAGCCCAGGTGCCCCTGAGCCTTCTCCCATAGCCCATCACATCCTGCAAAAAAGCAGCAGCGGAGCTTAAGATTGCTGGGGTTTGGGTAGTGTGACCAGCATCAAACATCTGCCCTCCCTTCATAATTGTTAATAATTCTGCATGCATCCTGCTGTACCTTCTGCAGCTGAAGGTTACCCGACAGCCTGGCTACAGAGGGGAATTGGGACATGACCCAGGGATTCTGCATCAGCCCGTCCTCCCCTCTGCTCTACCCAAAGCAGCATCCTCCCTTTCAGCTGCGTCTGAGCAGATGTCCAGTGAATCCAGGATTGAAACAGTGCAGCAAGGAATACCTGGGAGATCCCTAGCATGCACTCAGCATCTCCCACTGCTGCTCGACGCAAGGACCACCCAGGACATGATCTTATTTTGTGTTCTGACTTTGAGCTTCTCTCCCCTATTTTTTCCAAACAGCAGCATCACCGTTAATTGCAAAGCGCTGGGTGGGAATTCCCATTGAGCATCTTTCACTGAACGGTGCTGGGATAAATTTTAAAACCTTTATGGGGTTATGCATGTTAACTCTTGGAAAAAACTTTGTTTCCAAGGAAGCACCTTGTTGATTTGCCCAGCTCTGTAAATGAAGACGAAAGCAGCTTTTTCAAGGTGGGAGTAATCTGCTGCTCGGAGTGAGCAGGAAGCATACAGCTCCACGGCATATGTGCACTAGTGCCAGCCCCCCAGGAGCATACATTGCAGCACCACAGAGCGATATTGACTCTCTGAAAGCAGAAACATAGCTCTATGCTCAGGCAGAGCCAGGAGTTTTAAGGAACCATTCAGTTGCTATTGAATCTGCCTTCTGCTGCAAAACTGCACTAAGGAATTCGGAGACTTAAATTTTAGACTTTCTAGCTGAAATAAATATTATTTATTTTTAAAAGATGAACTAACACTCATCTGTCTCCCTGAATTTGGAAGAAGCTGCTGAGGGGGCAATGAGACAAATATTGGAAGGTGCCACAACTACGCTGCGAGTACAGCAATACCCTGTGTTCCTCTCAAAGCCCTGACTCCTCGAATCGTTACACAAGCTCAGCTGTCTGCTGAAAAAATGATATTTCTTCCCCTCAGTTTCAAAGAAACCTTTAAAAGTGCTGGCACAAAAAAAACCCAACCAACCAACCAAACAACAACAAAAAAAAACCAAAAAACAAACAAACAAAAAAAAAAAAAACAAGAACTAGAAGGCAAATTAAAATATGATTAATCACATCAGGTTTGAAGGCATGTAGTATGCACACTCCCAGTGTTCATACTCGAAGTTGACTTGGATCCTGTGGATTTCAATGGAAAATTTTTTCACCATCGTTATGCACGGACATGCTGATTGCTCCAGCAGAACTGGGCTCCTCATGCTGCCCAGCCTGGACCTGCCTCCCCATCCCTGCAGCTTTGCCAGGGCACTTCGGCATGGGCTGCACATGAAAAGAAAAAAGGCAGAT
>WKFP01013666.1:160379-179824 GCA_011057875.1 Pterocles orientalis
TTCACAAACGAGGCAGGAACAGGCTACTGCGTGCAATGCTAGAGGAGAGCTTTGGCTGCAGTACTGAGAGCACCCGTGCTTTCCAAAGCCCTGCCAGCACCATCACCAAAGGGCAGAAACCATCACCTTCCACTGATATGGTCCCTTCTGGCAGAATCCAGACCCAAGGACTTTGAAAAGTTTTTCTTCTCTTGTATTGCAGGAGTTGAAATGCCATTGCAGATTACTCCTTTACATATTTTTTCCTTTCTTTCTCTGTTTATTTTAATTTATGTATATTTCAATAAAATTTTATGCTCGTGAAAGTCAGACATTCTTTGATATTTTCTGATGCTCAGGACAGGTAAAGCCCCAACAACAGTTTGTTCACAGGGAGTGCATTCAACAAGAAACAAATTGGAATTAAAGATCCATTGGAGAACCAAAATACTGTTCTCTAAACCTGCACGTGTGCCAGCTAAACCAGAGCAGGGCAGCAGCAGGATTTCATCACTGGGATCTTGCAGGGCTCCTCACGCTGCCGTCACAGCAGATGGCGTGGAATATTTTCCTTCAGCTGCACCTCGGTATCAAACTCGGCTCCATCACACCTCGGTAGGATTGTGTTTTCTCAAACCAGGGACAAACTTGGCTGAGAAGCTTCAGCGAGAGCAGCACATGCATCACCCTGAGCAAAGCTCAGTCCTGTCAAGATGTCTGCTTTCCGTCTCCATTAAAAAAAACATCGGTGTATAATCATGCAACGGGCAGAATGTGGGACCTGGCTGTCCTCCTGTGCCCCAGCTGGGCACCGCCTCATCCACCACTGTCACCATGGTGGGTAGGAAGAATGGGGAAAAAAAAAGGCAAAACTCAGAAGCTGCTCCCAAATTGGAATTATCCTCCTCCAACTGACTTAATTAACCAGCACTTTGATTATCAGAGTCTGGCTTCCCAATGAAGAAATGGAAAAAAAAAAATTCCTCTTGGAAATACTGCAGTAACTCCAGCTATGTAATTTCTAACAGCACTGGGAAAATTCACCCAGGTTTGGCTGAGCAAAGCACTCCTCTACATGTTCAGCTTGGGGTGCATTTAGAGGAGGGGGCCTGGATTAAAGCACATGTTTAAAATAACACGTGAATAATTGGTTTGCTAATTTGAGGTCTTAAAGTTGAAAAGGTCCTTTTGTAAATTCAGGAAGGAGGTGTGATTCTGATTTCCAATGGCATCACTAAGTATAACTGCTGCCTGATGTTCATGTACGGTGAATATACATGCAGCAGGCAACCACAGACTGAGGACTTGTGCCACCACTTCAGGGAATCCAAAAGGACCGAGTTCATGGACTGGTCAAGAATGAGCCAACCAAAGAAGAGAAGCTAGTGACTTCTCTTGTCAATTTGTCACCTCTCCATCCTGCCAACAGAGCTCATGCTGATGCCCATGTTCCTCCATCCGGGTTCCCTGCAGCACCTGGGGCTGGCTTGCGAGGTCCTGAGCACGGGGAGTGATGTAGTTGTACTCTGAGCGGTCTAACAAGCTCCCGGGAACTGGAAAATATAATTACTGGTAGCGCTTTTAGTCTGTGCTATTAAAGTGCACACAGCTGGCTGAAACTCACCCGTGCTCTGCTAGGAAATTCACTTGAGATGGTTGACAACCAGCACATAAATGACAAAGTGACTTTGTTGCAGAGCGAAAGCATGTGGGTACTTAAGATATTGATGAACTGGACTATAAGCGGATTATCACGATGCTCTGAGTAGGGACTAATTTCCCAGTAGAAGAAGCCTTTTGAAATACAAGATGAAATGTCAATCCATTCACTAGTCACACATATTTAAATATTTCTCTTATTTTGCCCTCTGCTACTGACTCTCAGCCTTCAAATGAGATAGAACCGAGAGCAATGTCCAGCATTTAATATACCACAGGATCTTAAGACAATCCAGATCTCCTGATTTGGAAATTTGGTATTTGGTGGGAAGGTAAAAGGTTCACACAACTCCATGGTCTATCCAAATTCCCTCTGGAATCTAAACCCACAAACACACAGGTTTGGTCTTGCCGACAAAAACAGATATATGGTTCTTTTTAAAGGGTCCCGCTGAGGTCAAACTCCAGCTCCCATCCCTGGCTGCCACCCCAAAGGATTGAGCCCTACAGGAGAGCAGGTGGCGTGGGGGTCACCCGCACCCATGTGACAAACTGTGATAATGGGATTGTTTGGGGACCAGGGAGAGATGCGACCACTGGGGACAAACCTCACTGTACCAAAAGCCATCCTGCATCCCGGTTAACAGCACTCTATAAAAATGCAAAGTGGCTGATGACAGGCCAGGGAAGTCCCATTAAGGAAGGGGCATTGCCGACCCCACCACAGATGTTTTCTGGGAACAGTAAGGTGGCAGAAACAGGTGCAGACTGGAAAGCAAACCAATAGGCTCGTTTGAAGCCCCCCAGTCTGCAATGTTAATGAACACGGGAGAGCCAAAAGAGACTGAAGTGGCTGGAGTGTAATGTTTTTGTACACGTTAAAAGTCACAAGAATGCTCAAAACCAGAGGAAAATGGGGAAATGGCTCGCCAAGGTGGAGTGGGATGGAGAGCAGGGAAGGGGCATGGGGAAAAGCCCCCCTCGGCCCCAAGCAGCCACCGAGCTGCGATGCGGTCAGCGGGGACAGGGACACCGATAATGAGCCGTCCTCATAATGAGATTAGATGCCGGAGTGAACAACACCCTCTTAATAATGCACACATCGCTATGACAACCACGGAGTTTGGTACCTGAGGACAACTTTATTGTGCTTGGGAAATTTCCTTATTTAAAAAAAAAACACCTACTATTTATAGTTATCAGACATCAACTTGCCATGCCCACACTCCTCCTCCTCTCCTCACCTCCCTCATTTCCAAGGCAGGATCAGCCAAAGAAGTGTTTCTGTGCCGCTCCTAAGGTTAGCAAACTGCCGTCAAGCATCAGTGACAGAGTCTGCTGTCACAATTATCCCGCTAGCCCATACGTAATTAGCAAAGCTAAACCCAAGCTATATTAATACCGGGATTAATTACGGCAGGAGCATAAACAAGGATATTAACGCTCTGAAAGCAGCGGCACAGATATTCGCCAGCCCATATGCTTGCCTGTAGGACCGCAAGGGATTGTGTTGAACCGGGAGCTGTGCGGCGCCCTGACTGTAATGAGAAATGAGGAAACTGCTGAAAAATTGATGCCGCCTGCAGATTGCACAATCCGCCGAGCAGCAGGGGGTCGGCTCCTTCCATCTCCCGCTCTAGGTACAATATGCTAATTTCTGCATGCATGCGAGTGTAAAAAGGGAAAGAAGAAAAGATTTCACAAAAGGGAAAAAAATGCAAATGACAGCCACAAAGATCACTGCAGAGAAATCCATGAGCTTTATATGGATTAACCGTGTTGAAGCTAGTGCTCAGCTGAGTTTAACCCTTTCTGTCCAAGACCCTTTTTGTGGTGCAGAGGAATACTTGGGGCTCCTTTGTGGGGAGAGAGGGAGGGAGAGAGGGAAGGGCAGCAGGGAGCCAACAGGGCAGAAAGGATCTTTTTTTGCTCTCTTCCATGGCTGCACTCCTCTCGCTTTAACATTGACATGGTCTGGAAGGAGGATAGAAAGGGGACTGGGAGGGGAGTTTAGACAAGGAGGCTCACCAAATGTTGGTAGTATTGACAGAAGACCACTATGGCCCAAACTGGTCTGTAACTGGGGGGGGGAATGGCAATACACCCTCCCTTGTCCTGCAAGAGCTCCTCCAACCGCCTTTGGGGAGCTCTTCCTTTGGGTGCTGCTGGTGGGGGCCACCCACCCAAGAGCTGAAGCCAAAGAACAGGGAGGCGAAGAGCATCTCCTCCCCAGCCTGCAGGGGGGGACCACCGATGTTTCTGCAATAAGACAAATCAAAGCTCTAATTCTTCTCCAGTAATTAAAGTGATTAGTTGCTCTCTCTTTAGGAGCAGCGGGAGCAGCAGCAGGTGCTGTTACGCCTGGTCCGACGGATGCATAATGCAGCTTCTGCACGCCATCGCCGTGTCCGAGCATGAGCAGAAACCCTGGGAAATATGTGTCATTAGAAAGTTGCTGCTGGGCCTGTGTAATACAGTAAGTGCTCAGCAAAAAAAAGAAATTGTTTGCTTGTTTGTTTTAAATAGTTTTGGAAAGAATTTAGCACTCTTGAAAAAAAAAAACATTCCAGCCCTGGCAGCCCAGCAGACTGGAAACGCCTGTCTGATGCCTGGGAGGGAGCAAGATGTGCATCTTGGAAATGCAGCTCTGTCCCAGCCTGGACAAATGCTTGGAGCAAGCAGGAGAGGTGGTAGAGGAGAAAAATATGACATCTGTCTTATAACTTCTGTCTGAAGCTATAATGAAGGCTTCTCCTTTCTACTGTCAGAGCCTTCTAGAAACACAAAATGCTGTTCCCACTGGGGAAACGAGTGCTTTGAAATCTCTGGCAGGGCAACGCGGGACGTATTCTCATCAGGGCACGTCCAGTGGAGTTTGTGCTGAGCTCAGGAGGACTAGGGGAGTTTGCAGCATCACCAGCCTGACCTTGCAACCAGAATGCAAACACAGCTCCCAGGGAAGTCAGCAGGAGATGTCTGGGTTTGAAGAAAGCAAGGTTCACGTATGAGCCTCATTATGGCAGTGATGAATTCAGCCACAAAATATACGGTGGTGATATTTCTTTCCCTTTTTTTTTTTTTTTTTTAAGAGAACTTCTAAGGAATTTGTGGTGGCAGTGATGCACGGAAAGGCTGCAACCATTCCTGGGGCAACACCTTGCTGCTGGTGCAAAAAAAAAACCCATAAATGAGGGTCTGCAGACCACTCACAGGAGAGGATCCTGCTGCCAGAAGACTTCAAAGAGGGTGATAGCTAAAGAGAAAAGCAGCAAGGCAATGCAAGATCCCCTTTCGGAGGCCAGACAACCCAAGACACGTGGAGACACACAGGAGATCCACCTCAGATGTGCTAATGCTCTGGCTGCTGTCCAGGTAAGCTGCCCGGAGAGTTGTGTGGTGCCGCTGTCAGACAGATGCCCCTCGCCGCTCCCGCCCAGGGAGCCCCGTGCCACACGGGGATGTGGAGATGTGCACAATATGCTTCTGCTTGGCTCTGGCAGTGCTTTGAATTGTGGGGGTTGTTTTTTTGGTTTTTTTTCTGGATAAAAGGGGCTGCGGGAACATCAGTCCTGATCGCTACCCTGGGTTGCGTGCCAAGCCCTCTGAGCAGGACTGATCTGTCATGGTGGGCAGGTCTCTGTCTGATGTGACCTGAAGGCATTACAAGTTGCCCAGCAGGCTGGTGCCTCCCTCCCCCAGCTCTCCTCTCACTCACTTTGCTGGCATTTACCCAAAACAACAGGGACCGATGGCTCCGAGGGGGCTGTCGCTGCTTTCCCTGCCATGATCCAGCCATGGATCCAGCAGCATCTGACGACTTAGCACCACTTACTCTAATTCCAGGCTCCAGGTTTGGGTTTGGTGTTTTTTCCCCCCTTTTCCCCTGACCAATAATTGCTGTGAAGGAGAACTCCTTTTTGACCAGCCTGATGAGATCTGCCAATTACCACAATTACCATGTCAGTGCCCAACCCTGGGAGTGCTTGTGAGCACACACTGACCTTATCGAGGATGCTCAGCTGGCTGTCAGGACAGAGGGTTGATGGAAGAACAGAGAGGCAGTGATTTAGCTCAGCCCCCAATGGCCACTTTGGGTCCATCACTAGGAACCTGCCTGGATGTATGGTATGGCCCTAAATAGAGAGCCTGGTGTGCATTTCTTCCCTTTTTCCCCCATCTCTCCCATCTTTGAGGCATGGAGAAAAACCACATCAACCACCAAGATGGGATTTGTACTCTGGAATTTCAATAATTGCACCAAAATCTCTTATCAAGAGCCTGGACGTGGCCTTTCTGCAAAGCATGAATGAACTCCAGAGCCAGAAGCAACTGCAGTAGCTTTTGAGGTGTGAAGGGGTCTGCCCTGGGTCACCCAGGGTGTACGAGTGAGTGTGAGCACCTCCGCGTGCATTTCCACAGTAGCCCTAGACGTGTAAGTTACATGAGCAGTATGAAAAACTTGGGATGAACTGGCCTGGCTCCATGGGACTCAACACAGCTCCATGGGAATCATTGCAGCTTCTGTGGACCAACAGCACCTGAGGCATGCAAGACCCACCGACAACACCAGAAGGGATGTCAGTCTGTTTTCAGCAGTGTCCAAGACTACCTTTCCTCCTCTCTTCCCTGTCAATGCATGATATAACCATCACTGACCACAAATAATCAATATTTCGCCATGGTTTTAAATTCAGCACAGGGCCACACTAACCAGAAACCCCTTAACACTCTCTGTTTTCCTTTTTTGTCTTCCTGTATCAGTTTCACCTGGGGGGGGGGAATCAATTTATTTTCTATTGCTGGGGCAGAGGTTGCATTTTTTTACAAAGTTCCCAAAGAGTATTTGGAGACATTCCCAGCCTGGTGAGGTGACAAGGCAAACACTTTGTTCAGAGCCACAATAACTCCTCTGCTGACTCCCAAAAACCAACCTGGCAATAATGAATAGCAAACGTGGGTCAGATGCTCAGCTCAGAAACACGGGCATCGCTCGTCAGCCGCGGGCAGAGCTCGGGTGGTTTGCACCAGCGCAGGACAAGGGTTTCCCACTCTATCCGAGGATATCTGTAGAGGATTCTGTATTTGCTGGGGTGGCACACTGCTGACACGGATTTGGGATGCCTGCTCTGCTCGTGATTAATGAGGCCACAAGTGAGTTCCATGAATCACCCTGGCACGACTGACGCTTGGATTTTCACTGTGCCACACCGCTGCCTCTTGTTTCTGCCAAAGGATTTACAGACACAAACCTCAACTCTGAGGCTTTGTTAACGCCTGCTTTCCTAATCGCCCTGCCTATGCAGCTGATTTGCCTTAGCAGAGAGGTAGGAGGGAAGATAAACGGTGCATTTGAAAATATCAAAGCAACTCCCTAAAACAGCATCACTGTCAGTCAGTGTCATGATTTTAGAATCTTATATTTCCAATCTGCCACAGCTGGAAACACTTGCTGTTCTGGACAGGAGGATTTCTCAGCCACCCGCTCGCAGAAAGCCCTCCTTCCAAGCGCTCATTATGATATATATCAATATTTGTTAATGTGATGGGTCGGCCCTTGGCTGGGGGCCAAACCACACACACCCGCTCACACAGTCCCTGCCCCCACCCAATGATAGGGGAGAGAATTAAAGAGGTACAACTGCCGCTGTTTGAGGGACTGAGTATTGTACATACAGCAAAAGCAGTCGGAAGGCTAAGTGATGGACTGCTTGGTTGATTTTTGAGGGGAAGCAGGATTTTTTATTTGAAAAGGAGATTTTTGCTGTTGGCCAATGTGGAGAAGCTTACAGTAAATTGGCTGAGGTATGAAATCTCTGATATATGTTCTCATTTACAAACAGATACATCTGTTCTAATTGGAATCGAGATTTCCAGCTACGTAATCCCAGGGGAATTCACAAGAGAGACACTGTTCTCAAGGAAAAGTCTTCTTAAGCACCCAGGGCCAAAGGCTGAGGTGATCAAAGGTGAAAGCTGGATTAAGTGCAATTTAGCACCTGCTTTGGCAGCTTACCACCTGGGTGTATGATCACCTCCCAGGGTGTAAATATGTGCGTGCGTGTATATTAAATACAGACACAAATCTGGGAATAAATTGACTTTAATATTTAAAAGCTTGGCTCTACAGCACAATTACACTGCTCTAAACCGAAGGGTGAATCTAAACTCATATAACCACTTGAGCAGCATCCTCTGCAGATGTCCTTACTCCGGAGATGGCCGTCTGCCGCAGTGCAAGCAGCTGGTGACACTTTCTGCTGCAGTTGGTTCCTAACTCTCTGTAAAAGACAGCTTAAGTGACCTAAACCGCAGGCACAAAACATCAATTTATTTACACTGGCTGCTTTATTTCCACCACTACACCGTGTTAGTTAAGGCTGAGTTGGAAAAGTGACCCCCGGTATTTATGGAGAGATCTCAATAAACGTACATTACACCCCCAGCCACAAACCTGTTGTCACTCAGGAGGTGAACATGCCCCGGCAAGTGGGTCTAAGAGCAGTTGTGACATTTTCATCACCTTTAATAAAGGGAGAGGCTGGAGAGAGAGGTCGGAAAGCCCGAGGAGGTGGAAGTCATGTGAAAGCCACTTCCAACCGCGTGTAAAATGGTTAGTGACTCTGGTGTCATAACAGTTCGATGCGGACCTGGCAGCGTTGCTCTGCTGTATGCCAGTTTCTCACGGGCCAGAGGACAGCTTTCCGTGAATTGCCCAGCCTGCTCTGATGATTGGATATTATCCAAGAGGTGACGGGGCTGGGACTGGCAGGGCTGTTTGTTTTCAGAGGTATTCGAGGTGCTATATTCAGTTGCGAGTTAGTGACATCTGCTTGGACTCCGATCCTCATGAGGCTCTTGCTGTGTATTTTTAAAGCGTACTTCTTTTCCAGGGGCAAATGTCTAAAGATTTTGCAGTTGGCTTTTTTTGTAGAGAAGCAGCCCTAGCATGTAGAATAATCTCAGAGAAATGAAGGGTGGAAATAGAAGCAGGAAGGGTTAGAAGAAGAGCAGCTAGGAAAATATCAAACTCAGCTAATAATAAAACAAAGTGTCCAGATGATTTCTTTTCATTCTTTCACTGGAGCCTTTTGCCAACAGTTAAATGCCAGAAGAGGAGGTGGACCGAAACCTGCAATAAGACAGTTCCTCCCCACTCCTCTACCAAACTTTGTAGCTTTCTCCTGGTTTATATTAATTCAAAAAACCTAGCGTTCACGAATGATTTCATTCCTCAGCAAACCCATCCACTGTTGTGCTGTTTCCACAGAGGCCGAGCTCATCAGCTTTTGCTGATGCTTTGCACTGTTTTGATGCCCAGATTGAAGGTACAACCTTCTCTTTACAGAGAAACTGTACAGCCCCTTTCTTTGGGAAATCTTCTGTAGCTTGATCATTGCACCCTGCAAAGGCTCACTGCAAGGCTGAGTCCCAAATCAGCACTAACACAGAAAGAGTTTAGCTAAGAAACTTATCCTTTGTTAACATGCAAGCACATCACAAATTTAGGAACAAAATTCTGCATCTGTATACTTCCCAACTGCATTACCAGGAGAGGACAACAGTCTCAAGATGCCAAAAAAATGATGTGGGCTGTCCCTCCTCGGTGATTTATTTGTGTGTGTTGGGGTTTTTTTTTTTTATTATTTATTGCTTTAGGGAATGCTTTTATTGCTTTTATTTTTTTATTGCTTTAGGGAACGGTCACCCTGCTGTCCTGGGCACTGGTACCCTGTGTGTCTCTGCTCAGCCCCCTCCAGACCTCGCCTCCCTCTCAATGTTGTCACTGTAATTGCACATGAAAGGGCTCTCTAACCCAACTGCTGAAGTGATGAGAGCTACAAAAATAAACGTAATAGGGGAAGTGTTGAGGCTGACCCAGATTCCAGTGACAGAACTGGGTTAGGAAGCACCTCCAACCTGCCGTCACGCTGGCAGATACCAACTGGGGAGAATGTTTAGCAGGGTGGTAAAGGACAGCTGGGGCATGGGGATGCTCAGAAACGGGGTTCGTCCAAGGCCAGAAGAGCACATTAAACCTTGCTTTAAATGGCAGCTGGTGCAGAGAGAGCAGCTCATTCCTTCACTGTGTGAATGCTTCCCTATGGTATAAGAATGCAGGAGGCTTTTCAGTGAGGACAGCAGCGAAGCTAAAAGCAGCAAAAAAAGCAAAAGCAGCAAAAGAAGAGAAAGAGGGACAGGGTGAGGAGCTGGCGAGACGTAAAGGTTGTCCTTGCTTTAGGGTGTAGGCAAAAGACTCTTCTAAATCACACACAAGTAAGAGAAAAGCCCTCTTCTTTAGCCAAAACTTTAGAAGAGGATTTATTTTTTTTTCAAACCAACAGAAGCTGCAGGCTAGAGCTGAACTCTGCCATCCCAGTGGACACCTCTGAACTGAAATCCATCCCTCACCAAGCATGAGCATTTCCACCTCTCCTAGCACCTGCTACTTGAATCAGTGGATGTCAGACCCTTCATGTCCCTGCAGTCTGACTCTGGTCATGTGTTAGAAGAGATTACGACAAAGATAGGAACAGTTATTAAAAAATAAAATACAGTTCCAGTTTCTTGGAAGCCCTCTTCTGTGGCAGGTTTTTAATCAAATGGGATCAGAAGTAGACAGGCAGGCAATGTGGCCAGGAAAAAGCCTTCCTCAGCGCTGGAACAGAATTAAGGCATGATATCAAGTGGAAGCTATTTGCATCTGTTAAACAAGTTGTATTAGCTTAACAAAGCCCTGCAATTATGCTGCATATTCTGGACATCACCTGCCCTGACCTCCCTGTTGTTCCTCATGAATAATGTGTATATATGGTGATCCAAAGCACTCCTTTAATAGCATCCTGAGACCAGTTTGAGAGTGCTGGTTTTGTAGTAACCCCTGGAGAGACTGGGCTCTGTGTCATACCCTGGAACCGACTAAAAGCACCTCTTATCCTTAGCAGCACCCCTCAGGTCTTGACTTTACAGCACAGTTCAGGTAATGAGAGCAAGGTGATCAGGGACATTAACCGACAGACCATCTAGCTGGAAGATGGGAAGCAGGGTGTAAACACGAACACCTCCCTTCAGTGGGTTTTGTCTGTGAGCTTGGTGAAAGGACTGAAGTGCAAGGGAGAGAGAGTCATTCTCGTTTCCAGCAATATTTTATTGATTTACTTCACATAACGCAGTTCAATAACTCATCCCCTGAACAGATGAAACTTTGGCTCCATCTAAATAGGTATTAATCTCAAGTAAATTACTGACCAGTCTTAATTAAGCAATAAGGTGGAACAGCCGATATAGCTGGGCTGATTAATGGCGCATCTTGGACACGTACCAAGGCATAGGAAGGCACAGGGCAAGCAAAGTGCTTCCAGTCCACCCATGGCATGAAATGAATCAGCAGAGCGGTGACTCCAAACTCATCCCCAGGGGATCAGCATAGTCGAGGGCTTGAATGTTGCTCCAGTCATGACCACACAACCTCCAACTGTTTGTTTTTAAGAAAATACGGCAAAAACCGAGTCCCTCGGTTTCCTTCAAAGCAGCAGGTCATGCGATTGCATTGCTGGTTGCATGTCTCTTGTGCATCCTAATAAAACTGGCCAGGAAGAGCAGCAGAAGCACAGAAGGTGTGTCATGCAGGAAAATCACCACGCAGAGAGACGCCGTCGCAAATCCCTAGAATACGCTGCATTCTTCAGTGTAAGCTGAAAACAATTCTTTTACATTTCAGAGGGCATCATTCAGATTTTGTTTATGGAGCTGTAAATTAGGAGGGACTCTATGGAGGTTAACAGAACTAAAAGAGTGTGAAATGGATGCAAGGGAGAGAAGAGGGGGGAAAAAAGCTCCATACATTTCTCTCCCTGCACACGAGCGTCAGAGCCTGCTCCCTGGTTTATCAAGGCACGCTGCAGCCCTTTCTATTTCCCGCTAGAGAAGTAGACCATTAGCATACAGCTGCACCTCTTAGGAGACCAAAACAGAAAAACAGAAAGAACTGGAGTTTTGGGGGAGTGTTTTTCTGTTATGTTTTTTTTTTTCTTTTTCCCCAACAGGCAATATAAAACACACAAAAGTGGGAGACACGACAAAGCAGGTTCTCAGCTCCAGTAATTCAGCGCAGCTTCACTGCAGTCAGTGGAGTTACCCTGATTTACACGAGATGGTTAATTTACATCAGTCTCCCCCCACACTTTCTCTCCCCCTGGGTCCAGAAAGGTTGAAAGCAAACACTGAAGAGAAAACAACACATCAGGCCAAAGAAATTCAAGTGATAGAGAACCTTGTGGGTTGAGAATGCATCAATAGTTAACAATGCAAAGACTATGTGCCAGAGAGGGAGAAGGGAGACAGAGGACGTTCTCAGGAAACTGGGGAAAGTTCCCAGTGGAAAAGGCACTGCAGCTGGACAGTCCTGAACGGCCAGCACCACCTCTGAGCCTGCCATCTTCTTAGGCTTTCTTTCTCCTCCTCTCCTCCTATGTCCCTTCACCAATGATTCTGTGGGCTCTGCTTTCATTAAGGCGGGGGGCAGGTGAAGAAAAAAGCCATCAGCCATTGATTATTAGCATTAAGGACTTGAGCCCCAAGGATAAGTGTCCTTGCTGATTAAAGTGCTGACTGTGGGTTATCAAATCACTTTCTAGCTTAATAGTATTCTTTCTGCATGCTCTGTGCATCCTTCCAATCCAACTGGAAAAGCAGCTGCATCTGTCCTAACAAAGCCCTCTAGGGCAGATGCAAGGAATACCAGCCAAAAGCGCTCTGGGTAGTGCACCTTTTAAGTCTGGTTCACTGATGGAAATGAACTCTGCCAGGGAAAAAATATGTTTGTTTTTATGCTTTATGCTGGTTTAACTGCAGCTGCCATAAAAATCTCTCTGGAAATGTCACAGCAGAATCACACCCTGACAGACAATGAAATACCAGCCAGCGTTTCGAGCATAAATCTTGCATAAAGAAAGTACCAAGGCTTAATTTCTAGGGCAAAGGGAAGCGGGTTGACACAGCAGGCAAGAATTTAAAACAAAAGAAAGAAAAAAGGCACCCTAGGAGAAAACAATTCTATTATTAAATAGATATTCATTCATGTACATTAGCAGATACTGCTGCATCCCATTAGCAGTCCCCTCTTCCAACAGTAAGAATTTCTCTGTCTGTTTAAGGCCTCTGGATAAAGCTGCCAATTGTTGAATGGAAAAAGCTCCAATGAAAATATTTAGTTTTGGTGGAGACAAGGCCACCTACGAGGCTTTCCTTTTTTTTTTTTTCTCCTCATTCTCCCTCTCCCAACTCCCTTGCAGCCATTAATTTACCAGCAGCAGCTGTGATTGTCCGCGATATGCAGAGAAGCATTAGAAGACCATCCTGTGCCTCATGCCAATGCTGTTAGTTCAGGAATATTACAGGATTATTTTTTAAGATGTTCCTCCTGTCATATGCAAGGCTGGAATTGGAAAAAAAAAAAAACAACTTAAGAGGATTTTCATGCAGTGTGTTTGTTATTCATTTTGTTGTTGCCACAGCAGGGGGGATTTGTGTGCATTTAAGATATCAACTTAACTGTGTTCCTTTCACTTCATTACTGGTGTTTGCCAGCTGATGGGATGCCAAGGTGAAGCAACTGCATCAAGGAAGATTTAAAGTAAATACCATTTAGAATTTGGGGCAAACAACGCAATACTAGTGAGGTGGCTAGAAAAGGGGGAGAGGAGGGGAGGAAAAGGAGCATCCTGTGCAGTTTTAATAGAGGGTGCCTCTCCTAAAGACTAACAGGGAGGAGAAACCAGCTGTCCTGACAAAAATAATCTCAAATAGTGAAGATAGTGTCACCTATTTTCAGTCTTTTAAACAACAAAACAATATTTTGTCTAGGTAGCACACTAGTGTGGAGAATTCAAAAAAAAATTGATCTCTACATACCTCTCTCTTCTCCACTCAGATTTGGGAAATATTTGGAAAAAACATTGGAAAAAACATGGCCCAGTGAAGGGGAAAGTTATTGTGATTCCCTGTGAAAATCTTTTTTCTAACAGCTTCAAAGCTCATGGACCTGCCAAGATAGCCTTAATTCGGAAGGAAAGGAATGGGGGCTGAACCGATACCAGGATCACACCCAGGATCCCCGGAGTGTTTATATGTTGGTTGCTAGCAAATGTTAGAGCCCCAGCAGCAACACAGGCACAGCTGGTGCCACCCACACTGCTTAGAGTCATGCGGGACATGGTACAATCCCACCTTTGCTCTTCTCTGGGGTTTTCGGTTGTTGCTCCCCAGTCACAGCCTGGGGGCACTGGACAAGGCGTTAGGAGACCTGACTGTGCGTGGCTTGAGACAGGTCATTCCACTCCCACACCTCTATTTCTCAAGGTTTTATAGCCTTAATGATTATTTGTACATCATCATCGAACCTTTCTGTTCTCCTGTTTACAGTATAGCTTACAAGGATGCTGTGTGCCACTCTCACGTAGTTTTACTTTTTAAACCTCAATGGTTTACAAAACCCCACTTAAAAGACTGAAAATAAAATTTCTCTATTGATTTCTTTTCTTTTTCCATTCAGCGAACATTGATTTTTTTCTTCCTTGTGTTTTTAATGGAGCTTGAAATTAACATGAATCTGTTTGTTCAGATCCTTGTCTGAATTAGTGCGGTTTGAGTAATAAAGTTAGATAGCTGTTACCTTGGAAACAGAGCTCTGTTTTTACCAAACATTTTAACAAACAGAAGCGGTAAAACCAAATTCTTTAATAAGAGATGGGTAGATGTTGGCATCACCCAGCACCTCCAGCCCAGAACACACTGCCTGCCTGACAGTGATTGTATAAAAAGTGTGTTAACTTAGGGGCTTTGGCTGTTTCACAAAGTTCAGGTTTTTTGCAAGTGCTTCTTTTTCCCCTCTCCATCGAGGAGTGCCATGTTGTCAGTCAGCATTAAGGATTCTCTGCTTTGCATTATCCCTTAATTGCCAAGCTAATCTGAACGGTTTGGCTTAGCTGTGTGATCCTGAAAAGGTGCAGGCGTCCTGTGTGTACCTCCGATTCCACAGCGGTGTAATATCCAAGGTACTGGGCATGACTGTCATGGCATAATGGCCACAGGGAGCTGGCGATTAGTTGCAGGGATATACTATGCTGCTGCAAATACGCAGGTTTGAACAGTAGCCCACATACTCAGAAATGTATTAGGGCTTATCTTCTGCAGAAGTGCAGGAGAGAGCCTCAAGACAAAAATACTGAAATGGATGTGACAGTTCAGAGAGCGGTGGTACAAACACAGAGGCAGAATATATCCCGCAGCTGTAATTGGAAAACAGTTGTCCATATACAACAACTTCACCGGACAGAACAGAGAGAGAACAGACTGAGCCAGCTGCGTTAAGCTTGATCACCTGAAAACTGATATTTATACCAGTTAGATAACGTTAATTTTTCTCAATTTCTTTAGTTTCTGGTAACATCCAACTAGGGCACCAGGATAGGATCACTCCCCCTCTTTCTCTGCCCTGAAAGAGGAGAGCTTTTAACAAAGACCAAAAAACCTCCAGGACAGAATTGTTTCAACACCTCCTTGAGAGGTACAATTCATACATATATGCCCAACTTTGTCTGACCATGAGGCTAAAGGTGTCTCAGCCTTGCTTGCTCAGATTCCAATTAAAAATAAATAAAAATAAAATGCTGAAGGAGAGATGACATGCTGTTCTGCTGAGGTTTGTTGTTTTTATGATGGTTTCTGGCTTCCACTTACACCTTCAAAAAACAAAAACTTGTAGCTTTGCAAAACACCAACTGCCTGTTTGCTTACTTAGCTGTGCGCATCTTTTGTGGACAATCTGCAGAAAGATGAGGAAGGAAGGATAATGCTCAGTGTAACCTCAGCACTAATGCACACAGCATAATAGATGAGTAGCCACCACATTTGAAGAGCAGCTCATGAAGCAAAGTAGAAATGATGTGTGTGCAGGATATAATTACAGCAGTAATGTAATAACATTCCATGTTAGATTATTAGGGGTCTATTCTGCCCTTGACATGCCTACATAACTCCCATTAATGTTAATTAAGGTTATGCACGTGAATCAGCAGCTGAGCAAATCACTAAATTAATTACATGTAAAGTACCTGTTTCATTTTTTTAAAATCCATTGATATGTTTGGTCAGTGCAGATGCTGATAGTCTAGGAAGGAACAAACTACCACAGGGTGAAGGAGAAGGGATGTGAAAAAGACTGTGCTGATTTAAAAACTCCATTAAACAAAATTAAGTTTTGACAAACTGGCAAGTGGAATAGTGGGAACATTAATTCCCGGACAGTGCTTGCTTTACATTCTTCAGAAACGCTGCGGCTCTGTTTGAATAAGCTAGGAGAGATTCTTGCTTTTCTGCAGCACCTCCTGCAGAGGAAGTTATCTGGAGCTTTTGTAAACCAAGGTGTTAAATACTGGCTCTGCAGGCAAAGGCAGCACCTATTGATAGTGCAGCCAGAAGAGCAATGATAGCCTTGGATAAGGCATAGAGCTACTATTTTTTTTTCCTGCTTGGCAATCTGCAACCCCCATGTTCTGTCCAAGAATGCTTTGATCAAGCAGATGTGCTGACAAGGATCAGTGTGATGACAAAGTCTTTGCATATGGTGGGAGAAGTTTGGGCTTGAAATTCAAAGCGGGTGTTTCACTGAAGGGTCTCATTCTACAAACACCCTGAAGTTTGAAGGGTGAAGATTGTTATACAAGAAACCAAAACAATCTTCTCTCACTCCTCCTTTGTTTCATTTTTTGGTTTAAGTACCAGGAGCTCTTGAGCTTTCAGTACCCCTGAGCTGCTAAAACTGGTGTGCCCAGAACAGAAAGCGCTTCCCAGAGAAAGGAGGGGGCAAAAAACACCCTCCATCACCTACACCTCTAATATTGCCTCCTTCTGATGCTATAATTAGAGCAGAGCTGGGCTGTCAGCCTTTCCCACAGCAGGAACCCCCTGGAATCCCCTTCCCAGACAGGCAGGATCTGGAAGGGATTCCCCCACCCGTTTAGCAACCTGAGAAGTCCCGGATGGTCATAAAACCCCGGCACCTGTCTGTGATCCCCCCCTGGGAAGGGGGGGACAACTGCCCCACATTCAGACTTCCTGAAATAGAGCAATATCCATGATATGACCATCAGAGCTCCCCTCGCTATAGATTAGAAAGGACGCCTGAGCTTTTAAACCTTTATTTCACACGGAGTAAACAGCCTCTCTGGTTTCATCTGGACCCCTCCGAAAGAACAGCTTCTGGAGTGGCTTTAGTTACAGTGAGCTCCACTGCCCCCACCAAGAGTTTGGGGGCCAGCTCTCCGAGTGTGTCTGGTGGCACTGGAGCATGTTGGACGTGCTTAGCCATGGAAAGAGGACTGGCTTCAAAGAGTTATGCTTACAGGCCCACTGCCTGCAAAGGGGAACTTAAGTTTCACCCTTAAGACAGTGTGGACACAGCTGCCAAAGTAAAGCGAAGCTAACCCTGGTCAGCTGCGCTGCAGATGGGGTTGCCAATTTAATTATCAGTAGCGTTACTTTCTATAGTTCTTAATAGATATCTATTTATACCCATTAATTTGTAATAATTTGCATGCAGGGGTCCCTTGTCACCTCTGGGTCAACTGGAGGCAGAAGCAAGGTTGCCCAAGCTGGCAGACTAACTTACTGTCCTCATCTCAGAAAGGAGGGGACTGGCACTCAGAAGCTGTGAGTAGTCCAGCAGCCACCAAATGGCAGATTCATTTCAATGAGTTCCTGTCCCATTCTGCATTGTGCAAGTTTCATCACCTGATGTGATGGATCCTCTTCCCATAACAGGTCAGAGATACCAGAAAACCTAGCTTACCTCCAGAATGACTTTTATGTCTCTAGCACATGGCGACATCACCTGTGCATAAAGGCTCAGTGTAAGTACATAAGGTCTAATATCCCTGTATCAAACATCCAGTAGCTGGGAATTTTATTCTGCAACTTCACAAATACTGATTAACTGACCTGAACTCTTCCGCACTCCATGACATCTTAGAAATTACACCTTACTAGGGCCTCTCCTTTTGCATTACAGATTGCACTTCAGCCTAAATATTCAGCTCTGGGTTGTTTTGCTTAATAAAGTTCTGTGCAGATCTGTGCTGGGAGAGAAGTGATAAATA
Organism: Pterocles orientalis; assembly: GCA_011057875.1. NCBI lineage: Eukaryota > Metazoa > Chordata > Aves > Pterocliformes > Pteroclidae > Pterocles > Pterocles orientalis. The sequence continues at coordinate 178,172 of WKFP01013666.1, forward strand.
GATAACAGGTCAGGTGGTGCAAATAGAGCCGGCCAAATCAAAGAGAACTTGAAAGATTTAGACAGCAATGATAGTAAAGTTTTGATGGTGGCATGCAGAATTGGGCGATGCTTCCCTCACACCCCACAAGGCTGGTGATGGAGCCTGTTCTTGAAGCCAGCAGAGACTTTTCCACCAAGTTTCCACCTCTGTGTATACCGATTGCAAGATACAGCCTATAACCAGTACCCCGCATTGGAAAGCAGAATCTTTTCCACTTATGTTTTTTCTTCATTGAATGTTAAAGACTGTCTTGCTAAGCCCAATTTTTGTTCTTTTGGGTGCTCCACAGGCACCCCCCATACACCCCGCACTTCATCCCCCACCCGTTCCCCACCGATACGAGGAGCCTGACTTAGTGCTGCCCATCAATTATGCCACTAATTAGGGGCTGCGCCAGCCCGCGGCCGCGCAAGTCCCAGCTGCCTCGTCCTCATGTCCATCTCCGTCCTCCCTGAGGCCCTGACACCCTCAGCAGGGCGCCCCGAGAGAAAAAAAGGGAAGACGGGGGGGAAAGTAAAGAAAAAAACAAACCCGCCCCAAAAAAAACCCCAGCCCTCCGCCATACAACTCTTCTACCGACTGCCCCAAGGTACACGGAGCCGAGCCGCCCTCTCCGGGGCTGTGAATATCGGCAAAAGCGGAGATCACCCCCTAGGAAGGCAGGCGCGGCCTCCACTGCCCGCCCCGCTGCCTGAGGCGCGGCCGCCACCTGCCGCCCCGCCGCCGCGGTGCAGCCGCCCAGGCCGCCACGCCAGAGGCGAGGGGGTGAGGCCCGCGTGGGCCCCTCCAAAATGGCTTCGGCGCTGGGGAAGGGGCTGCTGGGGCCGGGGAGAATGCTGGCTGAGGCTGGTAGGGCACCAGCGGCCTCCTCCCTCTCACTCCGGCATTTCCTTTGCAAATGCTGTGAAAGGACCAGCTGGTGGAAGGGAAACAAAATTTAGCTCCGAGGTTCTGTCAGCCCCCGGGTGATTTCAGGCATAAGCTAAGGGAGAATAGGGCCATAAGGAGTGCAAATCTCCTGGGTGGGTCGAGCAAGAAACGCCTGAAACACCACAAATGGCACCAACAATCTGTCGGGAGTAGCTGGAACTGGCCAGTGGAGCAGGCCAGGAACAGGGCAAACCCCAATGGTTTTTGCTGTCCTTTCCTTTGTGTTTTTTGTGTGATAATAATAATACTTGTTTTGCAGACAGAGCCCAGGCTGATGCAGATCACAGCACATCATCGTCACAGTCCCTTACGTCCTCTCTGAAGTGCTGTAGCCACAGACTGCTGCCGTTCCCAAGCCACTTCCAGCAGGGATTTATTTCCTCTCCACTGTTTTGGGGTAATAAACTGGTGGCAGAGAAATAATTATTGCCATTGCAATCAAAGAGTAGGTTATGGATGAGTAACTGCTGAGCTGGAGCACAGTTGTTGCAGTATAACTGGAAACTTATATCTTAAAGGCATTAGTAGTGGTAGTTGTGCTAAGGCTTAATGCATGTAGTGGGCCTGATGCGGAATGTAGGAACACTCTGTTGTAGGGCACGGTAACCTGGAGAATAAACAGACCAGTGAAGCAAGGTATGGGGATAGAATTTCTTGTTCATTGGGGAATGTACTGAACTA
>WKFP01013667.1:4789-20007 GCA_011057875.1 Pterocles orientalis
TGCCCTCCTCCCGCAGTTTTTCTCGGAGCCCTCCATCTTCCTGCACGGGCTGGAGTGTTTCGAGGGGAAGGAGATCGAGCTGAACAACGAGGTGCGGAGTCTGCAGGCAGAGGGGTTCAACAACCACGTGCTGTCGGTGCGGGTCAAAGGCGGGATGTAAGTGAGCCCCAGCCCCGCTCCCCCCGGCCGGTGGGTGCCATCTGCCCACCCGGGGGTGACCCGGTCTGTCCCCATCCCTGTCCCATCCCATCCTGTCCCCTGCAGCTGGGTGCTGTGTGAACACGGTGACTTCCGAGGGCGCCAGTGGCTGCTGGACTGCACCGAAATCACCAACTGGCTGACGTACAGCGGGCTGCAGCACGTCGGGTCCCTCTACCCCATCCGCCAGGTCAGGGCTGGGACAGGACAGGGTGCCAGCACCCAGCACCCGGCCGGGTGAACCCCAAAGCCCCCGGGGCAGGCAGCTCACATGGAGCCAAAGAGCCACCACCCCTGATGCAAGAGGCTGGGAGGAGGACGCGGTGGGTGCTCCGGGCGAGCTGGGGGAGCAGCAGGACGTGGCCCGAGAGCGGCAGCACGCTGTGACAGCTCTGGCCCATGAAAGGTGCCGCCAGCCCCGCATCAGCCCCCCTCCGGGTCCCTGTTCCCCACCCTGGGAGTGGCCGCAGTGGTGGTGAAATGCTCCCCGCGGGCACGCACCTTGCAAAACGTCGCGGCATCCCGGCGGGGAGAACCGTGCCCGTGCCAGCTACGAGAGACAGACCACAGCCACCATCCTGGAGAGAGGCAGGGATGTCCCAGGGGGGACGGGGAGGATGTCCCAGCAGCCACCCCTGGGGACAGGGTCCTCCCTTCCAAAAGCCACAAGCTGGGTGAGGTCCCTCCTCAAAAAAAAAGGTGCAAAAATAAAAGGTTTTTCTCTTTCCAGAGACGGATTTATTTCCGCATCAGGAGCAGGGAGCTGGAGCTCTACCTCTTGGTGCCCGACGACGTGGAGGACATGAAGGCAGGACGCGTGGTGGTCTCCAGCCTCGGCGAGCAGAGCAGCTCTGTCTGGTACTACGAGGACGGGCTGATCAAAAACCAGGTGTGACAGCCAGCGCTGCGGAGGGGACCAGGGACCCCTGGCAGGATTCAGGGCTTTTCCAGCCTCTATCCTCAGCCTCGTCCCCAAAGATTGGGTGACCCCCTCCTCCCCAAGTTTCCCCTGGAGATGTCACAGCATCTCTGCCTCCCCTGAGAGGTTTTCATCACCCTGCTTGTCCCCTGTCCTCACCGAGGGGTTTCCACATCCCACCCCAGCACCAGCTGCCCCCCCCAGCTCCAGGCCTCTGTGCAGGCGGAGGTGATGGAGAGGAGGGGGCTGACGTGGCCACCACTGCTCCTTGCAGGTGGCCCCCACCATGAGCCTGCAGGTCATCGGGCCGGCCGGCAAGGGCGCGAAGGCTGTGCTGTGGTCCGAGACCCGGATGCCGCGTCAGACCTGGAGCGTCGACTCCCAGGGACGGATCCGCAGCCAGATGTTCGAGGACATGGTCCTGGATATAAAGGGTGAGGCCTCGGCGCCGGCACAGGGGCTGCTTTCCCAGGGACCCCCAAAACCAGGGTGTCTGGCCAGGAGATGGGGCACCCACCCCCTCCCTGCCCTGGGGTCTGCCCTCCTGAAGCCCCACCTCACTCCGCAGGCGGCAGATCCTACGACCGGGACCACGCCATCGTCTGGGACATGGCTGAAGAGAGACCCACGCAGCTCTGGGACATCCAGGTGCTTTGAGGGGGCAGCGTGTGACCCCCACACCCAGAAGTGCCACCGAGCAGGACAGGGACACCCTGCCAGCATCCCCACACCGGGGCAGGAAGCTTCCTACCCCCTGCACACCGCACCGCAAACACCCTCCGCCCCAGCTGCCAGTGTGAAGGATGCCCACAGTCCCCTCTGTCACTGGGGGACCACCCCGCCTCCCTCCCGGGTAGCCCCGTACATGGCTCACGAAGAATCCCAAGGACACAACCAGAACGGGACCCTCCGGAGAGCAGCGGAGCCCCCTCCCCACCATTTTCCCCCTCTAAACTGTATTTATGTACGTGTGTAAGATACGGCCCCCCTCCTCTGGGCCAGCTCTGCCTGGGTGGCTGGTGTCCTTGTCCTTGTCGAGGCCACAGCCTGGCAGCCCCCATGCTGGGGAGCTGTCCCCCAACCAGCCCTGGGCCCGATCCTGCTCCCAGGGTGGGGGCCCGGTGCCCTCTAGTGTCCAGGGGCTGCGAGCAGCACCCGGGGCTGGGTTTGGAGAAGGGAGGTGAGGACCCCACGGTGCCCCCAGAGCAGTGGGGGGGGGGTTCCGGACCCCCCCAGCCCCAGCTCAGGGGGAGCCCAGCCTGCCCGTGCTGCGAGCTCAGGGTTGTTCCAGTGTCACCCCAGGGTGGGCTCTGCTGCGGCAGCGTTTGGCGTCCGCGCTGCAGAGCTGTGTCACGGCTCAGACCACTCGTCCGCAAGGTCCCCAGAAGTCTTCTCCTCCAACTGGGTGAGGGCAGGAGCTCCCCAGGGCCATGACTGAGAGCCAGAGGGGATGTGGGGTGAGAAATCCATGCGGGGAGACACCAACCGCTTCTGTCCTCCCCGCCGGGGAGAGGAGACGGCTGCCGGCAAGGGCCCGGTTTGCTGAGCAGGTCGAGCCCGGTTTGGGGAGAGTCGCTGCAGGGGGGCAGGGATCACTGATCAACCCCACAGGGAAACGGGGCTGTGCTGGTGGCAGCAGACAGCGCAGTGCCTCCCCGCGAGGTTTCTCGGGTGCACAAAGGTCCCTGCATCAGGCGTCTCCACCTGGCTTTTGGCAACAGCCGTCATCAAATGTCCATCTTCACGCCGAAACGTGCACCCAGCTGCCCCAAAGACCTGTTTGGGCAGGAGGAGACGTAACCACAGCACAGGAGAGCAGAGGATGGTATGTCGGGACGCCCAGATCCGATGTGCTCCTCCACCAGGCCAGCGGGCAGGCAGAGATCCTGGCCAGAGCCCAAACCGCTGCCTGTCACCCTGCCTGCAGGCAGCAATGCCAGTCCTGCAGGGTCAGCCAGCACACAGCCACCGAGTGTCAGGTTAAGCACCACAAGCCCATCTGAGGAAACACGGGTGGGACAGAGACCACCAGAGAACAGGGAGTGAAGGCCCAGGAGGCCTCCAGGGAGGATGCTGCCACCCTGGGCTGGGCTTGTAGCACTGCTTACCCGCCTAGAATCAGCAGAGGGACGTTGAAACACACCAGCTCAACCCAGCTGGGCAGGCGAGGGGGGAAAAAAATAAAAATCCTCTCAAAACTGCCCCATCCTTACCCCCTCGATCCCTCCTGTCCAGCCCAAGAGCCGCACCTGACCGGAAGTACCCCTCTCCCCTACCCGCTCTTATATAACCCCCGCCACGCTGTGATTGGCTAATAGCTTGGCAACGCCGGATTGGTGGAGAGTACAAGTCCTTGAGTTGAGGCCTCCCGGCCTGCAGGGGGCGTTGTGTAGAAGCGGAGGCACTGGGCCCCGGGGCCGGGCCTCGGGGTCGGAACCGGGGCCTGGAGGAGCCACCGGGACCCCACACCCGCCCTTTATACAACGGAGAGGACTCAGAGGCCTCTAAGACCAGCGCTTTTTATTTCTCAGAGCCCCAGGGCCTTGCTTTCAAGCTGAGATAAGCTTCGAGGGTTCCCCGTTGAGGCTGGAGGCTGAGGGGAGCCGTGGCTGGGCCTCCATCGTGTGAGGGGGTTGTGGCACCTTCCAGGTCAGCGGAGCCGCAGGAAGAAAGTGGCAGCCAGGCCCAAAGCGAGGGAGAGGAGGAGTGGAGTGGTGCCAGGGGGGCTCAGGCTGGTTAGAGGGGTGTCGTGAGTGGTGGAGGAGGGGGTGATGGTCACGCCTGCCTTGTCTGCCTGGCCCAGGGGCTGGAAAAGAAAAAAGGAGAGTCAAAGGCATCGCTCCATCACTTTCTGGGGGGAAAAACCCCCCCAAACAGCCCTCGCCTGGCTGCCTTTTCCCAGGGGGGACACACAGCCTCCTCACCCCTCCCTCCTTGGCAGGTTCTTCATGCCCCGAGTGGCTTTGGGGTTTTCCCAACACCGCGAGCAAAGCGAGCGCTCCCTCACGCTTTTAGAAACCGGGGGGGGAAAGGAGAAGCTGAGGGGGGGTGTCGTCCCCTCACACTTCTGTAAGGAAGTGGGTGGGGAGGTGGCGGCCCACAGGCCCTGCGGCGGAGGATGTGGGGTGCAGGAGCAGGGCTGGGAAAGGCCAGTGGTGGAAGCGAGGAAGAGGAGGAGAAGGAGGAGGAGGAGGAAGGACCCCTGTCCCCCCAGCACCATGGGCTGTCACAAGCAGGGACACTGCAGCTGATGGGTGAAATATAACACAGCTGGGATAGCAATGTCAGGGCCGTTTTCTTCCTTCGCTAAAGATTGGCACCTTCCAAATTAAAGTGTTTGTGTGAATCCTCCTGCCCTGGCTGTGCAAGACCCAATCTGTGGGATTTTGGTCCTTTCCAGGACTCCTGGTGTAAGCGGTTGCAGGTTACAGCTGCGAACGTTGACAGCAGGGAGAAGCAGTGCCCTGCTCTGCTGGCAAAGGGACGCCGTTTCCCTCCGTGAACCAGCCCCCACCCTGCTTCGTGCCACTCCTCGGGTCCCTCCAGAGCTGGGACAGGGTTGGGGCTGAGCCCCCAACACCCAGCTCTGCCCCCTCCCCAGCACTCCTGCGCCAGGAGGGTTTTGGGGGGGGTTTGCCCAGCCACAGAGAAACAGAAATGCGCCCTGTGGAGCTGGCAGCAGGTCACAGCTGCGTGGAGTTTGTGAGCACAATAAGTTCAGATCTGGCCTTATTACCAGGAAAAAAAAAAAAAAATCAACCAGAGAGCTGCTCCCAATAGCATCACCCTCCCGGAAAGCACCAACACATTCATCCTGACATCCCACTGAGCTGGAACCGAGCCCCTGTGGAGCCCCCCAGCAGGAGGGGGGAGAACCTCCTGTGGGGAGAGGCGAGAGGAAGCCACACAGCTGCATGCCCACCCAGCACTGCTGTAGCCCCACGGCTGTGCCTGGCACCCTGCAGCCATCACAGGCTGGGGACAGGGCTGGGGCCAGCACAGGAGAGGCTGCAAGGTGGGGCGGAGAGCCAAGTGCGAAGGTTACAGATACAAGCGATGCTCTCAAGTAAAAAAAACAAAGGTTTAAAGAAGCAACGTATGGAAGTATTTGGGACTTCCAGACCTAAAAAAGCTCCTGGCGAGGCAGCCAGGGTTAAAGTCAAATAGAAAGTCCAACGCTCAGGTTTCCAGTTCAGCAGAAATTCTCCCACCCGCTGAACCCTACAGCCCCCCGACTGCTGTCACACCCATGGGACATCACTGCCTGTCCCCTGGCTGCCGCAGGGCCCATGCCCCGGGTTTCTCTTACCACGCAGAGGAGAAGCAGGGCGAGCAGGAGGAGCAGGTGGGCGCGCTGGAGGGGCTGCATGGTCGGGGCTGGGCTCATGGTGTGCCGGGACACTTCCTCATCTGCTCGCAGCGATTGCAGTCAGAGGCTTTAAGCGCAGGGGTGGCTTCGTCTCGCCAATCACACCTTCCTCCCCTGCACCAGCCCCACCACCACAAAGGGCCGTTTGAACCCAGGGTGATTTGGGGAAGTCGCATCTGCTGCTGATGCTGCGAAGAAGACATGGCGTGGGGGGATCTCCAGGCAGGGACGACACTGTGCAGCCCTTTCACGCACGCTTCTGCACTGCCTGGCACCCCCGGCACGGCCACACAGCCAGCCCTGAGCGGGACGTCCTGGCCACCATCTCCAGGAAAGGCAGTGAGCCCCTTGCCCTGCTTTTTCCCACATCACAAAACACCACCTTACAGCCTGAAACCCCCCGGGGTGAGCTCTGCTTCTCCCCAGGGGCTCCCTGTCCTGTGCCCCACACCCATGAAGGACTAATCGCGGTTATGGGTTACAAACCGCCCTGGTCTTCTGGGAGGGTTTGCAAATTGCGGCCAAAGTTTCAAGGGCTCTGCGTTGCACCGCAACAAACCTCCTTCCCTGCAACTCGGGGCAGAAGCTGGGTCCAAGCTGTCTCTGAATTTCAGTTACACACCTGGGGTAAGTCTGATCTGGGTAACGGATCGGGGAAACGCTTCCTTACAGCCCCACAGCATCCACCTCCTCACAGCACATCTCTGAGCTCCCTCAGCCCCTCAGCTGCAGCAACAGGAAACAAAAGGGATCTGATTATTTTAAAACATTTTGATAAAGGTACTGAAATGTGCCGAGCACACACAGATGTTTTCTGGTTTCGTGTTCACAAAGCGCATCACAGCACAGTGAACCCATCACCAGCCTCTGCCAGGAGCTGAAGGCTCCTCTGTGGCAAAGGTTCCCCAAAATCAGTTAATTTTTACACTTCACAGAAGCGTCAAAATGAAACTCTCTTGGGAACAGCCAACATCCCATAAAAGGCGCTAAAAATTCAGCCTGTCCTGCTCCTCTGCGAACAGAGGCCCGGCAGGGAGCCGCCTCCCCGGCGCACCCCTCCTCACCGGGGCTTCACAGAGCCGTGAGGCCGGAAAGGCCCCGCGCCGGGCCGGGAGAACGCATTCCCCACGGGGCAGGCGGCTGAAGGGCCGGGCAGGGCCCCGGTGGCACCGGGGGGGTCCCGCAGGGATCCTGTCAGAGCCCCGGGCCCGGCCGCGCTCCCGCTACATCCGGGTTCTGCTGCCGCGGTGCATGCCGGGACGTGTAGTCCTCGGGTTTCTTCCCCCTCCACGTGACTAAGGCTGAGCCAATCGCAGCGGCCCTGCGTCGCCGTGGAAACCGCCTGTAAACAAGATGGCGGCGGCGGGGTGAGTGTTGCGCCGGCGGGGAGGAACGGGGGGACACCCCCCGAGGTTTGGGAGCCCCCGCACGCCGTCAGGGACCCCCCCAACACACGGTGCTCCCCTCCCAGCACTCTCCAGTGTGCCCCCGGCGCTGCCGCCCGCGTTGGGGCCCCCAGGCAGCCCCGGGTGGTACAGGTCACGGAGGTTGGTTTGAGCCCCTTTTGCCAACGACCCTTCAAAAAGCTGATCGGTACCGGCCTTCTGGGGACCCACATGATGGTGACAGGCTCAGAAACAACACCAGCTCCAATAAAACTCCTCCAATTTCTTAACTGCTGCCTCCTGGCCGGTATGGGTCCCCAGCAGGCATCGAGGACAGTGCTCAGCCAGGTCTCGCACAGGTTCCCGTCGTGGTTGTTTCCTCACTCTGCTTTCTGCAGCTGCAGTAGCATCGCAAACGTCAGGATGTATGGACTGGAAAGATGAGCTGATGAAAAAAATGTACATTTCAGGCTTTTCTGGACAGCCTTTTCAATTACATTTTTTAAAAATTGTCCATCAAACAAATTCTCCCAAAGTTAATAAAGCTATGCTTTATTTTTTACATATTATTCCCTCTTATTTTTACTAAAAGGGGAAGTAGTTCATCACCTCCAAGTTCATCACCTCCACTGGTAAGACTTTTCTTACCATCCTACATGTTTTGCAACGATTGTAACTCCTACATGTGTCCAAAATCAGATAAGTAACAAAAGGTTTCCACATCCTCAGCAAGCCCTAGAGCACATTAGAGCCTCGTCTGTTTTTACGGTTCCATTTTAGGTCACATCCTTCCTCCTAGACCTTACAGCAAAAACTCCCTTTCCACTCCCAGTGAAGTTTGCTGCTTCTGTTAATCCCAGAGTATTGTGCTTTTTGTTAAAATAGTTTAAATTTACCACTTTCTGCCTCACTGTGCAGTGCAGGATGCTCTGTTGTTTTTTTTTTTCCCTGCTAGCCCCATTTTGTGTTCTCTCCTCCCAGTTGCTGAGGTTGTACCTTCCCTCGGGTCCTGGCTCATAACGAGCTGCCCGCACACGCTCATTAGTCTGAGGGTGGTTATGGGAGTGAAGGGACTGGGCCACTCTGCTTTCCCTCTCCTTCCCTCACCATGACCCTAGTATTTCTTTACCTGCTTCTGGAGAAGTCATATCCAAAGCTCTGACTTGTTTCCTTTCTTTCATGCTCTTTGTGCCTCTTCTCAGAAGATGACAGGCTGTCTCCTAGGACAAAGAGCCCCGTGGAAGGCAGTCTCCCCTCCTGCTCAAGGGGGACAACACTGGAAAGAATATGCAGGGTAAAGTGTCTCAACAATCAGGGGACTCTGGGCCATCCCAGCTTCTCAGTGACAGTCTGGTGGACTCAACACCCCGGGCCAGGCTCCCCTCTCTCCTATGGTCCCCCCTCTCCCACACACAGCGTGCTGTCGGTGGCCCAGGAGCCACGGGATTTCTACCCCCAAAGGGTCCCTTGTCCTACCTGCCGTGGCAGAACAGGAATTCTCCCGTGGGGTCCCCTCTGGCGCAGATAAGCCTCCAATACCGACCACGTTTTAGAGAGGTAACACGTTGTGTTTGTGCTTTCAGGTGCCGCTCACACTGACACAGAGCTCATGTCCTCCATGATGAAAAAAATCTCTCTGTTGGAACAAAAAATAGAGGAGCAAGCACAAGAAATCCAACTGAAGGTACAAATCCTGCCCCTTCTTGAACCCGGTCTGTCCCTTGCTGTGACAGTTGGATCCACAGCGGCACTACACCTGCTCAGACCTAGTTTGAGCTAAAACAAGTTAACCTGTAGCCTGCTCTGTCACTTACACGAACAAGCCTTTGCAAAGTCACAGAGCCATTGTGTCAGTCCTTGGGGTGGGAGAATGGACAGTCCCTGCTGTGATTTCTCAGAGCAATGACTCTCAGCACCGCGTCACTAATATCAGTTGTTTGGCTTCAGACCTTTTTATTCTTCCTTTCGCGTTCTGAAACAGTAGCTGCTTGTCATCCTGGAGCAGACCTCTTTGCATTACTACAGCTTAGAATAAATAACTTTTTTTTTTTGTTAAAAAAACCCCCAAAAAACCAACAAAGAGGTGGCTGCAGAGCTGCTGGTTTTGTTTCTAGATCAGCCGCTTCCTGCGGGTCGGAGCAGGAGCTGTGCCTGGGCAGGAAGCGCAGGGGCAGGAGGCTGTTTGCCCACAGCTCTTGTGCAGATGGAGGAGGGGGAGATGGGTCTGTGCGTCCCTCGCCTATTCTCAGAGCAGCGTGTTTATATCCCATTTCTCATCTGAGTCTAGTAAAAGGCGTTTGTGAGGTGACACAGCCTTTCTGACCCTTATTTCGCCTGTCCCTGGGTGGGGTCAGTACGTGCACCACGGGCTCACCCAGCCGGACCAATGGTGCAAACTGTGCCTCGAGGTCCTGAGGGCCAAGGAACTAAACAAGGTCATTATTTGTTCTGGTTTTGAAGGACAGGAGGATTGCTGAACTTGAAGAGAAGATGAAGACTCTTCAGAAAGGAGAAGGTAAAAACTGTCCTGCCCTTGGCACCTTGCTGCTACCTGGGGGAGAGCTGCAGAGCTCCTGGTACTGCAGCACAGCGGGCTCGAGACCTCCTCCCTGAGGCATCCTCGCCTTGAAACCTCAAGAGTCCCTTCAGCGAGCGGTGTCAGCCACACACACGGCACCGTTTGCCAAAGCAGATCTGCACTTTATACTTGCATCTGGTACTCGGCCTTTCTGGTGCAGTGCAAAACATTATTTCCTGACCTATTTTCTATGGGTGAACTAAGTTTCCATGAGCATAGGGCAACCACACAGGTACCTGCAGATGGTCAGCAAAAAAACCACAACGTAAATACTGCAGAGTTCAAACAGGCTGGAAAAATAGAGCTACTGACAGCTAAGCGAAACCAAAAATCTGCTTGGAGCCTTGAACAGTATTAGAGGTCCCGTAAGGCAGCCTAGCTCTAGACTGAACCCAGCTGGAGTGAGTCACTGAAGGTCTTTCCCCCACTCGGTTCCTTGGAATCCAGCAGTTCTCCAGCGGAGCCCAGACACGTTTCCCACAATGGCTCAACTAGTGTGCTAGCACAAAGCTGTGGTAAGTTCTCCATTTCCTGAGCAGAGAACAAGAATATGCCTGTCAAACCACAAATACGTGTTTTGTACCTCATCACGCATCGTTCTAGCTGTTCTGCCTGGGTTTCTGCATCCAGCTTTACTGGACAGCTGCTCGTTTTTTTAATAGGTCCCTTAAGCCTGCATAAGCCAAGCAATTCCCATGGTGTAATTACGAACAGCACCGCTCACATCAGCTTCCCGCAGCATGAAACTTCACCAGTATCATTCACAACTACCTTTTAGCCTGTCAGCATCTTCAAACTGCTGCAGGTTGAACTGTCAGGGACCAGCACGCAGAGCTCCCGTTCAGCTCCTGTGTCGTACGGGCTTGAGGCAGGTGCTGCTGGGGCATCTGCGCTGTGCGACACGGGTTCTCTATAGCTCTTCTTTAAGGCTGTCCATAGAAAAACCAAGTCTTCCCTTTCAGATGCTCCTGACTCACCCACAGCAGAGGAACTGGAAATGAGGTGCCTCCAGCTGCAGACCCAGGTCTGGGAGATGGAGGTGAGCCACCTGCTTCCCTGGCCCTAAGCCATCTGTGCCTTTGGTTTGAGATCGCTGCCGTCCCAGGCTGCTTGGGCTTTTTCAAGCTGCCACTTTGATCATCGCAATTCTTCACCTCATCCCTCTAAAAAGAAAGAGCAGGCTGGATGTGAGTTTCAGGGCAATAGGAGCTGGGTCTTTTTAATACATAAACATTTGTGGCTCCTGCAAGCCTCTTCATTTTGATTTCTAGGACGGTAGGAGTATTCTTTGCAGCTACTACAGTCTTGGGAGATTACTGTGTCACTGCGGATACTTGCATTCTCCCTTTTGCCAACTACTAGTAGAGCTGCTCCTACTGCCCTGCCAGGGAGTTTGTCTGCCAGGGCCAAAGAGCCCCAAGACAAACCCTCTCTTTCAGCTCCGCTTCGGCTTCTCAGACAGAGCTGACCACTCTCAGGCTCCCATTTCTAGTTTCCCAAAGCTCTGGTCTACAACGCTGGCTTGTACTTTCCTCTTACAGCAGTTTCTAAACGACTATGGTCTGATTTGGGTTGGAGAGAGACACGAACAGCTGGAAGATTTCGAATCGCTCGAGGATGAAGATGAGCTGCCAGCCAGGAGCCTCTGGAAGCCAGGTAAAGCAGCGGCACTCTGCTGGAGCAGCTGTCCTAGCTCCTGCTCATGCTTAGAGCGGGTATGATACTACCCAGAGCAGATGAGCATCAAAGACTCAGAACTTGGGTCTTCAGAATTTGCCATCCTGTGCTGAGGTCTTCACATCGCTGCATCTCAGGGACAGAGACAAGGAAGGATTTAACAGGAGCTAAGCCAGGCAGAACGTTGGTATTTTATCTACCTGTCTTTTGTAAGCCCTGAGTAGGGGAAGAGGAAAAAAACCAATGGCTCAGCCATTTGGAAGGACACCCTCGCAGCAGCTGCTTCCTGAAGAGTTCACATACACTAAATGTTTGAAGCTTGACTGCTCTTAACATTGATGTAAAATAGGTGGAAAACGGAATCAGATGCTTTGTGTATATAGCAGCTGCAGTAACTTACCCATATTGTCTGGCTCCATCAGAGAGTATTGTTTGCCTTTCCTCCCAACCGCCACGTGAGTGGTTTAATCGAGACCTGATTGTGCTGTATGGGGTCCAAGCGTGTTTGGCAACGGCTTCTTAGGAAGTGGTAACATAAAAAAAAAGAATAATACTGGGGCTGTACAGCCACTGCTGCTTGCTAACCACCAAGCAAATATTAGATAACTAACTAAACCTTCCCTCCCTCAGTGCAGGAGGGGAGCAGGGGAAATAATTTTCATTGTTTTCAGCTCATTTACCCTTTTTTAAGGGCTATGTCCACCCTCCTTTATCAAATGGTAAAAAAGCAGAACAGAAAATACCAGAGGCTTTACCTCTGCCTACACCTCTTCTTTCATTTCCTCTTCTCATTTCACTCCTCTGTGCCATCACGACTCTCCACTGCTTCACCCCACCGCCCTCCTCAAGCACCCAGATAAACATCCTCAGCAAGAGCCAGCGATCTGCCGGTGGCACGGCGCAGGCAGGCGGCTGTGTTTACCCCGGCGTTTCTTCAGCTAGTCCGCTCTGATCTATTTATCTCATCTAGTTAAGTTCCTCACTGTGCGCTTTACAGGACCACATGAAGGGACAACACAACACTTGTGAAATCACAACCAAAGGCAAGGAGCTGAGCGTTATATTCGCTTGCAGCAAGAGCGCTGCTTGCCTGCTGCCCTGCCCTTGTGGCTTTGCACACACCCATGCAAAGCTGGCCGCGCTGCACCACGCAGCGGTGTTGCGCCACACTCTGCAAAAGTGCGAGAGGCGTAGCACGGAGAGGGGGCACAGCCAGCCCTCACACGCACCTCGAATTCACACAGAGCTGAAAGCTGCCTCGCTGGCATCCCCTTCCTCCTGTAACTCTGATCCTTCTGCCACAGGTGAAGCGGTTGTTTCCAAACACGAGATCGATTTTGATTTAATCTTGGAAAACGTGAAGGATTTGAACGTGCTGGCTGGAGAAGGCATTTCCCAAATCCAGCGCACGCCTGGGGGTGCTCAGCTGAGACAACCAGAACCTCTCCCTCTGACGCTGTATCAAAACGGCATCGTTCGGCCCTACGAGGACCCGTCCACACAGGTATGGAGAGGTCTGGAGGGGAATTAGAGCCATCCTGCTGTCATTCACCAAGCCTCAGGAAAGGGAACAGCTAGGAAAAGGGCTCGTGAGCTCATGTCATCCTAAAAAGGAGCATCTGCTCAGACCTCCAGCTTCTCACCCACGGTCCCACAGTGCCTTTAAAGACCAGCACGTCTTTGCGTAGTCATTGTTAGAGATGGAGATTCTGGGTCTTTGATGCAGGTGTCTCTGCACAGCAATAACACCACAAACAGGAGCAGCCCAGAACGAACATATAAATCATGAGATAAATAGAAATTCTGAGGCATGACCATGAGCTCTCGTTTGGTTTCAGCAATGCCTGCGGGATATTATGGATGGTTATTTCCCTTCAGAGCTGCAGACGCGCTACCCAGATGGCGTCCCTTTGCAGGTAAACAGCACAAAACCCTATTAGTCAGCTTTTTGGAAGAAACTGCTCTCTTGCTTCCCAAGACAATTGTTCAGGTTTCTTTCACCGATCTGCTGGATGCTCCCCACAGCAAATGAAGTTTGAGGTTTCTGAACGCAGCCTACATGCAGCTTATCTGCGCATGTGTCTCGGGGAGCACACCTGCGAGAGCTGTTACAGGAAGTTAGTGAGTGTTTCAGCATGAGAACTGAATTTTTCTGCCTTGGTGAATCTTGGTTTGGAACAAGACTTCTTAGAGCATAGCAGGCTTTGCAGACGATAAGGAGTACATGCAGCATCTGAAGAGCTGTGTAACAAAAAGGAGAAAAAAAACCATTCTCTAATAGTCCCCTGGAAAAGCTTTTAAAACCAGACTGAACAAGTATCTCTCCAAGAGGATGTCAGGAGAGTTTATTTTGCCACAGTTGAAATGGATTTGGCCACCTGAGGTGCTTTTGGGCCCCACTTTCTGATTTCTCAGAAATGGCGAAAAGCCACGGCCACGTTTGCAGGCAGAAAGCGGGCAGAGAGCCTCAGGGGACTCTAATCTAGGTCTTCAAGAGCATCCCAAATGTCAGCAGGCACAACCAGAGGGGTGCCACAGAGAAAGCAGGGCACAACTGCACGGGCAGCTATGGGGTCGGGACAGCCAGAGCAAGCCGGTAGATGCGGCAGTTAGAAAGTCGGGTGGAAGAAGGATTGTGCAAGGCTCTCATGGAAAGGAGCAGGTGCTCAGAGCCTGCTGAGATGGATGAACAACTGCCCTGTGGTCTGGTCCGGGTGGGCCACCCCCAGGATTTGAGGGATCTGCCAGGATTTGCTTTGTTAGAGAGCCTGTAGGAGCTGAAAAAGCATTTCATCCAGCTGGAGCAGCTCCTAAGGAAGCAGCTCTCTTGGTTTCATTTGGGGTTTACGACTCTTGGTTGTCACTGCTGTGGCTTGTTGTGCTCTGATGCAGTGAGAACAAGCTCGTGCAACCATCAGATTTGCTTATGGCAGTTGGCCTTAATTCAACAGGTCACTGACAGAAGGGACGTGGTATTTCGGGAGAGAGACCTTCCAGGGAGCTTTCCTGGCCACGGCCGAGTGGTTGGCCATTCAAAATCAAGTGAGATGCAGGAAACCGCTGAGATCTCAGGTAAATTCTTAAATCTGCCTCAGAAATACAGCTAACCCCAAAGAGGAGAATTAAAACCTTACCAGGGCAGTCCAGCTGGTAGAAGGTGGATGTGCAGGGTCTGGGCGAGGAAGGCAACACTTCTGGGTCACAGCCCGGCGCTCATAGCCCCAGTGTTGCTTCAGGAGCTGGGAGGCAGGCGCATGGTGTCCTCTCATCATTAAATCCTCCTAAAGAACAAGACATGACAAGTAATAAAAGACCAGAAGATTAACGAGTTTCCAAAAACATATCTGCCCTGTGTCTTCCTGAAAGGCCAAGATCCTTCCAGCTTCATTTTTATCAGCATCGAAGGATGCTGAGGGAACTCTGCAGATCTTGGGGGTGGGGGTAGCTTGCAAACATCCTTCGGTTCTCCTACAAGCTCATTCCGTAAAGGCAGACGTCTTCAAGCCAGACAGATCTTAACCGTACCGAATATGGGACGATTCCTCTTCAGCCTTTCATACGAGAATATGAGACACGAGGTCAGGCCACAGATTCCTCATTTTGCTTCTAGACTCTAGCAGTCTGCGTAAGCATCACCTGTCAGGGTTGGAAAGTCAAATGCAGTCAGACGTATAGACAGAAAATAATGGTTTTGCACATGCATAACTAAATAACCCGAACACACGCATTACCCAGCAGCAACATCTTCCTATTTATATAGAACTGCACCACTTGCTCATTCATCTCAAGGCCATTTACAAACAAAAGCTGTGCTAAATATTTCCTTTATGTAAGTAGTGAAAAAAAAAAAAAAATGCCCAGTGACACCACAGCAAAAGGAATGGACACCTATAAATAGAGCCTCGTAAGATGAGAAATTTTCCCAGCCTGTAAAAATTGTCAGAGTTTCTCAGTTTTTCCTGTTCGCAGCAGGGCTAACCAGGTTTCTACCTGTTGTGCATCCCAGCGGTGTGCTGCACAGTTGCTCACTGTTGATGTTGACAGTCAAACATTCAATGGGACAAGCTCCAACTGGGGAGACCAAGAGGCAGC
>WKFP01013667.1:32016-42161 GCA_011057875.1 Pterocles orientalis
TCCCTCAGTGCAGGAGGGGAGCAGGGGAAATAATTTTCATTGTTTTCAGCTCATTTACCCTTTTTTAAGGGCTATGTCCACCCTCCTTTATCAAATGGTAAAAAAGCAGAACAGAAAATACCAGAGGCTTTACCTCTGCCTACACCTCTTCTTTCATTTCCTCTTCTCATTTCACTCCTCTGTGCCATCACGACTCTCCACTGCTTCACCCCACCGCCCTCCTCAAGCACCCAGATAAACATCCTCAGCAAGAGCCAGCGATCTGCCGGTGGCACGGCGCAGGCAGGCGGCTGTGTTTACCCCGGCGTTTCTTCAGCTAGTCTGCTCTGATCTATTTATCTCATCTAGTTAAGTTCCTCACTGCACTTTACAGGACCACATGAAGGGACAACACAACGCTTGTGAAATCACAACCAAAGGCAAGGAGCTGAGCGTTATATTCGCTTGCAGCAAGAGCGCTGCTTGCCTGCTGCCCTGCCCTTGTGGCTTTGCACACACCCATGCAAAGCTGGCCGCGCTGCACCACGCAGCGGTGTTGCGCCACACTCTGCAAAAGTGCGAGAGGCGTAGCACGGAGAGGGGGCACAGCCAGCCCTCACACGCACCTCAAATTCACACAGAGCTGAAAGCTGCCTCGCTGGCATCCCCTCCCTCCTGTAACTCTGATCCTTCTGCCACAGGTGAAGCGGTTGTTTCCAAACATGAGATCGATTTTGATTTAATCTTGGAAAACGTGAAGGATTTGAACGTGCTGGCTGGAGAAGGCATTTCCCAAATCCAGCACACGCCTGGGGGTGCTCAGCTGAGACAGCCAGAACCCCTCCCTCTGACGCTGTATCAAAACGGCATCGTCATGTGCAACGGACCCTTTCGGCCCTACGAGGACCCGTCCACACAGGTATGGAGAGGTCTGGAGAGGAATCAGAGCCATCCCGCTGTCATTGACCAAGCCTCAGGAAAGGGAACAGATAGGAAAAGGGCTTGTGAGCTCATGTCATCCTAAAAAGGAGCATCTGCTCAGACCTCCAGCTTCTCACCCACGGTCCCACAGTGCCTTTAAAGACCAGCACGTCTCTGCGTAGTCATTGTTAGAGGTGGAGATTCTGGGTCTTTGATGCAGATGTCTCTGCACAGCAATAACACCACAAATAGGAGCAGCCCAGAATGAACATATAAATCATGAGATAAATAGAAATTCTGAGGCATGACCATGAGCTCTCGTTTGGTTTCAGCAATGCCTGCAGGATATTATGGATGGTTATTTCCCTTCAGAGCTGCAGACGCGCTACCCAGATGGCGTCCCTTTGCAGGTAAACAGCACAAAACCCTATTAATCAGCTTTTTGGAAGAAACTGCTCTCTTGCTTCCCAAGAAAATTGTTCAGGTTTCTTTCACCGATCTGCTGGATGCTCCCCACAGCAAATGAAGGTTGAGGTTTCTGAACGCAGCCTACATGCAGCTTATCTGTGCGTGTGTGTCTCGGGGAGCACACCTGCGAGAGCTGTTACAAGAAGTAAGCGAGCATTTCAGCATGAGAACTGAATTTTTCTGCCTTGGTGAATCTTGGTTTGGAACAAGACTTCTAAGAGCATAGCAGGCTTTGCAGACGATAAGGAGTACATACATGCAGCATCTGAAGAACTGTGTAACAAAAAGGAGAAAAAAAACATTCTCTAGTAGTCCCCTGGAAAAGCTTTTAAAACCAGACTGAACAAGTATCTCTCCAAGAGGATGTCAGGAGAGTTTATTTTGCCACAGTTGAAATGGATTTGGCCACCTGAGGTGCTTTTGGGCCCCACTTTCTGATTTCTCAGAAATGGCGAAAAGCCACGGCCACGTTTGCAGGCAGAAAGCGGGCAGAGAGCCTCAGGGGACTCTAATCTAGGTCTTCAAGAGCATCCAAAATGTCAGCAGGCACAACCAGAGGGGTGCCACAGAGAAAGCAGGACACAACCGCACGGGCAGGTATGGGGTCGGGACAGCCAGAGCGAGCCGGTAGATGCAGCAGTTAGAAAGTCAGATGGAAGAAGGATTGTGCAAGGCTCTCATGGAAAGGAGCAGGTGCTCAGAGCTTGCTGAGATGGCTGAACAACTGCCCTGTGGTCTGGTCCGGGTGGGCCACCCCCAGGATTTGAGGGATCTGCCAGGATTTGCTTTGTTAGAGAGCCTGTAGGAGCTGAAAAAGCATTTCATCCAGCTGGAGCAGCTCCCAGGAAAGAAGCTCTCTTGGTTTCATTGGGGTTTACGACTCTTGGTTGTCGTTGCTGTGGCTTGTTGTGCTCTGATGCAGTGAGAACAAGCTCGTGCAACCATCAGATTTGCTTATGGCAGTTGGCCTTAATTCAACAGGTCACTGACAGAAGGGACGTGGTATTTCGGGAGAGAGACCTTCCAGGGAGCTTTCCTGGCCACGGCCGAGTGGTTGGCCATTCAAAATCAAGTGAGACGCAGGAAACCACTGAGATTTCAGGTAAATTCTTAAATCTGCCTCAGAAATGCAGCTAACTCCCAAAGAGGAGAATCAAAACCTTACCAGGGCAGTCCAGCTGGTAGAAGGTGGATGCGTAGGGTCTGGGCGAGGAAGGCAACACTTCTGGGTCACAGCCTGGCGCTCGTAGCCCCAGTGTTGCTTCAGGAGCTGGGAGGCAGGCACATGGTGTCCTCTCATCATTAAATCCTCCTAAAGAACGAGACATGACAGGTAATAAAAGACCAGAAGATTAACGAGTTTCCAAAAACATATCTGCCCTGTGTCTTTCTGAAAGGCCAAGATCCTTCCAGCTTCACTTTTATCAGCATCGAAGGATGCTGAGGGAACCCTGCAGATCTGGGTGGGGGGTAGCTTGCAAACATCCTTCAGTTCTCCTACAAGCTCATTCCGTAAAGGCAGACGTCTTCAAGCCAGACAGATCTTAACCGTACCGAATATGGGACGATTCCTCTTCAGCCTTTCATACGAGAATATGGGACACGAGGTCAGGCCACAGATTCCTCATTTTGCTTCTAGACTCTAGCAGTCTGCGTAAGCATCACCTGTCAGGGTTGGAAAGTCAAATGCAGTCAGACGTATAGACAGAAAATAACGGTTTTGCACATGCATAACTAAATAACCCGAACACGCACATTACCCAGCAGCATCTTCCTTTTCATATAGAACTGCACCACTTGCTCATTCATCCCAAGGCCATTTACAAACAAAAGCTGTGCTAAATATTTCCTTTATGCAAGTAGTGAAAAAAAATAATTGCCCAGTGACACCACAGCAAAAGGAATGGACACCTATAAATACAGCCTCGTAAGATGAGAAATTTTCCCAGCCTGTAAAAATTGTCACAGTTTCTCAGTTTTTCCTGTTCACAGCAGGGCTAACCAGGTTTCTACCTGTTGTGCATCCCAGCGGTGTGCTGCACCATTGCTCACCGTTGATGTTGACAGTCAAACATTCAATGGGACAAGCTCCAACTGGGGAGACCAAGAGGCAGCCTCAGCCTCGCTAGGGGAGGTTAGAGCTCTCCCTGTCGGCTGTTGTGCTCTCATTTCCCCGGATCAGCCTATTCTGAGGGAAAATTGTTTGTCAAAAACGTTACATATGGACACATCTCCCCTCTGCTCCGGCAGGTCCCAAAGGCTACTTGGAGCAGTTTTCCAACAAGTTTTCCAAGCCCTCGAAACAAGAAGCGATCAGTGTCCAAGGCTCAGCCAGAGCAGCGCAGCAGGTAGGAGCAGAGCCCCCAGACACCCACAGGATGAGGCCAGCAGCGATTCCCTGGGCTCAGTGCCCTGCACAGCACCAGCACCCCGTCCTCGGGCCTCTCTCAGCTCTGCGTAACCTCCTCCTCCTCCCGGAGAGGCTCCACCAGAGCACACGTGGCTTTTGGCACCTGCTCCTGGGCTGTCCCGGCGCTGGCTGCTCTCCGTGCAGGGCGGGCAGCGGTGACACTCACCTGGTTTGGTTTCAGGGCTCTGACGGGGTGCGGAGCAGCAAAGAGATCCTGGTGGAGACACCCAGGCTGGCTGCCCTGGAGAGGTACGGGCACAGCCCCTCCATCCCTGCCCTGTCAGCTCTCATCTTCCTCCTGTTTCCTCACTGAGGGTTTATTTCAGGGGTTTCAGTTGAGGAAGTAAATGGACTTGCTCCTTTTATCTCATATCTTAGAAATAATTAGAAAAAAAAGGTGAAGTTTAGTCTTTTGGGAAGACCACTGAATTGTTCCTGGCGAACCTGCTATCTTTTACATCTCTAACAAAAACTTCTGTTATTCAAAATGTTACTTACTTATTTTCCCGGCAGCAAGCCAAAGCCTAAGAGTTTGAAACCATCTAAGAAGCTGTATGCGGTCATGTTAAATGGGAGAATCCCGCCAGGAAACCGATGCCCAAGTGGGAGGTCACACTAACAGCACTTTTCCACTCACAGTTTTCTGGCAAAACAAGACCCAAATAGCTAATGAAAAAAAAACCCCAAGCAGATTATTTTTAATCAAAAAAGTAGGTCGAAGTACTTACCAGACAGCTCTGATCTAAAATGAAAAAGCTAAAAAAGGTCAGCAACCCTCTTTTCGAGGCACATTTATGCAGAAAAAGCAAAGCAGGAGTTTGGCCCATGGGCTGATCTGCTTGGCAGCATTCAGACAGGACCTCGTTCATCTCAAGAACTTTCCCAAATGTGAAACACCTCTCCCCCATTCGGATCACCCTGGCAGCCCAGAGGCTCTGCCCCTTAAGTACAGCAGAGTCTCTGCCACCAGCAGAGCCCTCACTCCTCAGCTGACAAGGTTTTCTAACCCCCAGGGTGAAGGTGGCTGAAGCTTCTACCCCTGATATCTGCACCCTCCGCGTCAGATCTGAGAGCGGGGAGCAGACGTACGTTGTAAAGATGCTGTTCACAGAGACCATCGGGGACCTGCGCCAACTCCTCACCCATGCCAGGTAGGTCTCGGACTTCCTCCCCTCTTTGCTCCCCATTCAGCTCTACAGAACCCCAGGGAAGGTTTCGTGGTGCCTGGGAAGGTCCTGGAGCCGTGCTTCTGACAGATCAGCCCGAGCTGCACAGCTGGAAGGAGGCAGAGGCAGACCTGTTCCCGCACTGGTGCAGCCGGGAAGCTGAGCTGCAGCCTTCAGCTGGGCTGATGGATCCGCTGCTGGACAAACACCCCCTCGGCTCAGCCAGCTCTGTCCCGACACACTCACTGCTGCCCAAAGGCTTTGGGGACAGTTCCAGATGGCTGAGGGGACCCTTCGCTCTCCCCTCTTCCCGCTCCTGTTGTGGGCTGTAGCTCTGGCCTCGGCCTGAGCCCATGATGAGCTCACCACTGTTGGGATGCAAGAGCCTGCGTCCCCACGGCAGCTGTGCAGCCTGGAACAGCCGCTCCGTGCCTGGCTGTTTGCAGCTTGGGCGGGAAGCCCTTTTTTTCTGCTCGGTCTGTGCTTGTGAAACAATCTCTCCCTCTGCTCTTACATAACTGCAGCTGGATTAGCCCGAGCATCTCCGCAAAACCTTGGGGGATCCTGTGCATAGGAAAGACTGTGCTGTTTTTTCCTAGGGGTGGAGACTCCGACTCGTATGAGATCATCAGTACCTTTCCCCAGAGGGTCTACGTGGACAACTCCAGGAGCCTGCAGGAATACGGCCTGACCCCCAATGCCTCCTTGCTGCTGCGGAGAAGAGACCCCTTCCCCAACAAGAGGGGACAGGGCTGTAAACAGCTTAACAGCTCCTAGCAAGGGCTGCTCGCCCCAAGCTCTACAGGGAGCTGCCTTGTGCCATTAGCTGTGTACAACCTCCCCCAGCTGGGAAGAGAGGAGAGGGTCGTGTTTCCAGATTTATTTTCATTGCGCCATTACCTGGGACAGAGAAGAGCTCTTCCTTCGGCAGTTTCTGGTTTCTCATCTCTGCTGAAGGTTACACAGGCTGATCCCTGCCCAAGGGAAGGCTGCCAGCTTTACACCAGTACTGGGCAGTTGTTTAGCTGGGCTCAGGGATTCTCCATAGCAGCAGGACAGACAAACAGCCAGGGTCCAGTTGCTTTCCACACACAGCTGCTCCCTATAGATTTCAACTGCACTCCCACCACGAGAGAACAGGCTCAGTTATATGGTCCCTGGAGAAGTTAAACCAAAAGGCCTTGAGCCATTGCGATGCTGGGACCGAGCCAGAGCCAGCTCAGCCAGGAGATCCTGCTACTGGGTTTCCTGTACGTGAACAACTCCTTCCCTTGGACAGCCCCCAGCTCCAGCGGGGCCCCGGCTTGCAGCCACGCCAAGCCCGCCTGCAGCAGCCCTGCACTGCCTCCCTCCCTCAGCAGCCTGGATGCTGCAACAGGACACCGTGTCATTGGAGAAGTGTAATCCCTTCTCTGCTGAGCCCTGGGTAAAAGCATCTTCCTCCCTCTCCCAGGGGCTGGGGCTGTGCTCATCAGGCCCCTTTCCCCAGCACATTCTTCCTGTTCCAGCTGTGACAAGCTCCCACTTGACTCCCAGCTGACGACACTCCCACCTACGTGAGGCAGCGCCTGCTGGCAGGTTCCCTGTTAGCAGAGGCTCTGCACACGCTGCCACCCAGCCCTCATTAAAGGCTCCCAACAAAACCATTTATTTAAGTTGCAGTTTCCACTTCCACTAAGATTTCAAAAGGCACAGTCCCTGTGGAAGGGGGAAGGACACCGAGAGCACTTCCCGACCCCCCTGACCAGAGCTGGACCCTGCACAACTCAAATCCAGGAAGCACCGCTCGTGCAAACTTCCACAGGCTCCCTGTGACCAGTGACTCAACCCCTGCAGTTAGTTTCCTCCTTTTTCCACCTCTAGCAGACACAGGAGTGTACAGGGAACCCTCTAGGGCAGCTTTATCCCACTATACCCTGGTCTGTAACCCACTGGATAATCTTTGTGCCAGGGGTTTGTTTTTCGCTCATGTGTCTGGCTGAAGCTGTCCCTCCCTTGGGCTGCCGTTCTTGCCATGCAGAGCGGAGGAAAGCTTGAGAGAGGCACCTGTCACTACCACGCTGTAGGATATTCACACAAGTCCTTTAAGCCTTTGATTAGCAGCAGCAATTTAAGGTGTTAAGATCTTTGTGTCAGGCTACAGCAGTGAACACAACTGACTCAGCTCCTCTAAGCTGGAAGTGACTCAGAATCCTTACGTATGGCGATGCTTAACCTGTAGTCAAAAGAAAACCAAGTTTAAAAGAAACCCACAAGTACTAACGTGAAAGGTACAGTAACATTTAATAGCATCTCGGAAGACAACACTGGTTATAAACTTGCTTTTTGGCAGGAAAACAAAATGCACTTGGTCCGGATTGCAAAAAGCCAACTCAAAAGAGGAAAGGTAAGACAGCTGGAGCATCAGCTGTTCTGGAGCAGCCCTGAGCCATTAACGCTCACGAGGGAGCCCTGGCACCGCATCGCTCGGAGGGCAGACAGAGCAGTGCGCTTCCCACTTCTAGGCCCATCCGTCCCCCCCGGCAGCATGCCGAGTGACACCAGCCTTCGCCCCCAGCCTTCTCCATGGTGCGTGGTCAGACCCCAGCTTTGTGCAGTATTTTTGCATTAAATTAAAACAAACAAAAATCAACTTTGTTGTCATTACCTCTGCAGTTGAGATGAAAAAAAAAAAAGGAAGTGAGGCAGCAGGATTTACAATTTTAACAGCAACTGGGAGAAGTGGGAAGTAACATGCAACCCTAAGCCCTTCCCCTCCTGAGGCAGAAGCTCTCCCTCAGAGGAGAGGGCTGACAGACGGCGGCACTTCGCGCAGCCCCCGAGGCTTTGCTGTTTACAGAGGCACTGGAAGCTGCGGTGTAAGCCAGGCCCAGCTTTGTTCAAAGGCCATGCGCAGCGAGCGTCAGACTTTCTTTGGATCCCTCTGAGATGATTATCAGGGTTAGGCAGGAGGGAATCGGAGGCAGCTGCAATGAGTAGTTTTGGTCATGGGTTTCCCTGTGCTGGGATACAGGTCGCAGTGCCAGGACAGCGCTGACAACCTGGGAGTGAAGGTGGTCGGAGATGAGGGTGCTCAGGAATGCAGGTAGAGTCCAGGACGGGAGGGGAGCGCGGGGCTCAGGCCAGCTTCAGGAACTCCTGCAGGGTGTTTTGCTCCACAGCTTCCACAAAGAGCTCGTAATCCTGCAGAGAAAGCCCCACGGTCACTCACAAGGCAAGAGCGAGCTGTACGCTCCCACCGGGCAGCAGCACGGGGTCCCCTGAGCACAAAACACAAACTGGTTCACATCACGGGTGGCAGTCACATGGAGGGTGACATGGCGAAGCAGGGACAGCCCTGCACAGCCAGCCCACCGCCCATGGGTCACCCAGAGTCCCCCCTGCCCGGGTCCCATTTCTCACAAGTCACCATGCTCCCAATGGCCGTTAACCCTGGCAGCGCCTTTTCTGCGCGCCTCACAAGCGATGCCTTTTGAAAGGCGTCTTGACACCATTTGTAGCAAAAACAAGGGAACGGGATCATTGCCCCCCACCCAGCCTCCACAGAGCAGGAGCCTCACCCCGCAGTAGTGGTCTCCGTTGACAATCTGGGGTGGGATGGCTTTGGGGTTGCCTGCCTTCGCCCTCATCTCCTCCCGGAGAGCGTTGTCCTGGGAGATGTCCACCAGCTCGTACTTGATGTTTTTCCCATCGAGGATTCTGGTGACTTCACTCTGTTGGGATTTGATCTGAAACCCGGGGGAGCGAAAAAGCAGGTTACGGGGAGCTGGAGAGGAGCCCGGAGGATGGGCACACACCCCAGCGTGCCAGCCACGGAGCCACCGCTCCTTACGGGCCACAGTCCAGACCCCACCTGGCCACGGGGTCCCATCCTGTGCTGGGGACACACACCCCTCACGGGAGGATGGATTCGGGGAAAGAAGCGCTCGGCGCAGCTTTGAACAGGGGAGGGGACACCAGGGATGGGGCGGGGGCGAGCTCAGCAGCTTCAAGGGACAGAAGAGCCGCCCCCCCCAGGGAAGAGGGGCCTCGGGGCACCCCGCCCTGCCCCACCGCAGCCCCGCCGCCGCCGCTCACCTCCCGGGAGCCGGTGACCGAGGTGCTGTAGACCTTGAGGGTGCTCATGCTGCGATCGCGGCCGCTCCCTACGTTCAGCCCGGCGGAGGGAGGCTCGGAGGGAGGGACCGGGCGGCCCCGCCACCGCCCGGCATGTGACTGCGGGGACCAATGGAACCGGCGGGCGCGGGCATGCGGCATCGGCGGGACCGGCCCCCGCCCTGCCCCGGAGCCGCCGCCTCCACCGGGGGGCCCGGCACCCCCCCATCCGCACGGGACCGCTTCGCACGAGTGGAGCAGAGCAGCTTTATTTTATCCTCAAAATGCTCGGTACAAACCAAGGGGGCGAGACAACGGCCGGTGCAAACACACTGAGCACAACGCGACGGGGGACACGCGGAACGGGGGGGACAGGGCGATGATG
This sequence comes from Pterocles orientalis, assembly GCA_011057875.1. NCBI lineage: Eukaryota > Metazoa > Chordata > Aves > Pterocliformes > Pteroclidae > Pterocles > Pterocles orientalis. The sequence continues at coordinate 41,441 of WKFP01013667.1, forward strand.
GGGGACAGGGTGGGAACAGGGCCCTGCTGCCCCGTCTCTGCAAAGAAAGGTCCAAGATCGCCCCTGCACGGAGGGCAGCGGTCACGTACAGCAGAGGGCATCACTAGCTTAGCCAGATGGTCCAGTGTTGCAGGATGACAAGGGGACATGTCCCCGCAGAGAGGAACACGGAGCCTGGGCAGCCCAGGGACCATGCTCCACACATCAGCTGAGATGGTTTCAGCCGCGACCTCATTTCACAGCCAGCTCTGCAGGGGCAGAGGGCAAACGTGTCCCCGCGCAGCACCTGGGAACTAGATCTTCCCCCCCAAAGGGGATGCGGGGAAAGGGAAGGGCGCTAAGCAGCACCCTGCGGACCGGCAGGAGGGAGCAGCCTTCAGAGCCAGTGCTGCTCTGCACCCCTGCACCTACACAGCTCCCAGCAGCCAGGACAAGTGACTTTAAGAGCGAGCCTTGGCCCACATTTAGCTCAGTAAATGGCCTCAGCAGCCTGGGAACAGAAACAGCCCAAAATGCCATTCACCACATAGAGGAACAGCAGGGCAGAGAGCTGTCTGCCCGGCAGATGCTGCTGTGCTCTCTCGGTGCCATGCCGGGGGTAGCTGGGGACAGCAAACTAACCACAGTTGTAGCCACCATCACCTGTGGTGGCCAAACAGTAAGAACAAAACAGATCTGGTCTTCAATTTTAACACAAAAGAATAACAAAAGCATTTCTCCC